>CAUYPK010064848.1:0-14846 GCA_963574355.1 Loris lydekkerianus
AAGGTAATACTCAATATGATGAGATCTCAATTATTAATATTTATCCACCCAACAACAATGCACCTCAATTTATAAGAGAAACTCTAACAGACATGAGCAACTCGATTTCCTCCACTTCCATAGTAGTTGGAGATTTTAACAGCTCTTTAGCAGTGCTGGATGGATTTTTCAAACAGAAGCTAACCAAAGAAATTTTAGATTTAAAATCAACCATTCAACATCTGGAATTAATAGACATCTAGAGAACATTTAATCCCAATAAAAATAAATACAAATTCTTCTCATTAGCCCACAGAACATACTCCAAAATCTACCACATCCTAGGCCAAAAATCTAACCTCAGCAAATTTTAAAAAAATAGAAATTATTCCTTTCATTTTTCAGACCATCATGGAATAAAAGTTGAACTCAATAACAGCAGGAACATGCAAACCCATACAAAAGTATGAAAGCTAAAAAACCTTATGGTAAAAGATACACAATTTATAGAGGAGATTAAGAAAAAAAATTACCACATTTTTGAAACAAAACAACAATCAAGACATGATTTACCAGAATCTCTGGGATACTGTGAAGGCAGTCTTAAGAGGGAAATTTATAGCACTGCAACCCTTCCTCAAGAAAATGAAAAGAGAGGAAGTTAATAACTTAATGGAACATCTCAAGCAACTGGAGAATTAAGAACACTTTAACCTAAACCCAGCAGAAGAAAAGAAATAACTAAAATCAGAGCATAATTTAATAAAATTGAAAACAAAAGAATTATACAACAGATCAATAAATTCAAATGTTGGTTTTCTGAAAAAAATCAATAAAATAGATAAATCTTTGGCCAACCTAACCAGGAAAAAAAGAGTAAAATCTCTAATTTCATCAATCAGAAATGGTAACAATGAAATAAAAACAGACCCCTCAGAAATTCAAAAAATCCTTAAATAATACTACAAGAAACTCTACTCTGACAAATATGAAAATCTGAAAAAAATCGACCAATACCTGGAAGTTCACCAACTACCAAGACTTAGCCAAAACGAAGTGGAAATATTGAACTGGCTTCTATCAAGTTCTAAAATAGCGTCAACTATACAAAATCTCCCTAAAAGGAAAAGCCTAGGACCAGATGGCTTTAGGTCAAAATTCTACCAAACCTTTAAAGAAGAACTAGTACCTATAGTTGAAAACTCTTCCAACATATAAAAAAAGAAGAAATAATACCCAACACATTCTACAAAGCAAATATTACCTTTATTCCTAAACCAGGAAAAGACCCAACAAGAGAAGAAAGAAGAAAATTATAGACCAATATCACTAATAAATATAGGTGCTAAAATACTCAATAAGATCCCAGCAAACAGAAACCAACAACACATCAAAAATATTATACACTATACCAAGTCAGATTTATCCCAGTGTCTCAAGGCTGGTTCAATATACATAAATTTATAAATGTAATTCAACACATAAACTAAAGAATAAAGACCATATGATTCTTTCAATTGATACAAAAAAAGACTTTTAATAATATCCATAATGTCTTCATGATAAGAACACTTAAGAAAATTGGTATAGAAGGGAAATTTCTTAAACTAATAGAGGCCATCTAAAGCAAATCCACAACCAATATCATATTGAGTGTAGTTAAATTGAAATCATTTCCAGTTAGATCAGGAACCAGGCAAGCTTGTCCATTGTCTCCATTGCTCTTTAACATTGTAATGAAAGTTTTAGTTATAGCAATTAGGGAAGAAAAGGTGATCAAAGATATACACATAGGTTCAGAAATGATCAAACTTCCAGTCTTTGCAGATGATATGATCGTATATCTAGAAAACATTAGGGATTATACTACAAACTTTTAAAAGTGATCAAGGAATACAGCTATGTCTCAGGCTACAAAATCAACACCCATAAATCTGCAGCCTTTATATTTACCAACAATAACCAAACTGAAAGACAGTCAAGGACTCTATTTTTTTTCACAGTAGTGCCAAAGAAAATGAAACATTTGGATGTATACCAAAGAACATAAAAAATCTTTTAAAAAATAACTATTAAACTTTGAGAAAAGAAATAGCTGAAGATGTTAACAGATGGAAAAACATCACACTCATGGCTGGGAAGAATCAACATTGTTAAAATGTCCATACTTCCAAAAGCAATATATAGTTATAATGGAATTTCTATAAAACCTCCTTTGTCATATATTAAAGATCTTGAAAAAGTAATACTTTGTTTTATATAAAATCAGAAAAAATTTCAAATATCCCAAACAATACACAACAATAAAAACAAAGCAGGAGGAATCACGCTACCAGACCTGAGACTGTTCTATAAATCGATAGTGATCAAAACAGCATGGTACCGGCACAAAAGCAGAGAAGTAGATGTCTGGAACATAATAGAGAACAAAGACATGGATCCAGCTACTTACCGTTATTTGATCTTTGACAAGCCAATGAAAAACATTCAGTGGGGAAAAGATACCCTATTTAACAAATGGTGCTGGGTAAACTGGCTGGCAACCTGTGGAAGATTGAAACTGGACCCACACCTTTCACCATTAACTAAGATAGACTCTCACTGAATAAAAGATTTAAACTAAGATTTATGAAACTATAAAAATACTTAAAGAAAGTGTGGGGAAAACTCTTGAAGAAATCGGCCTGGGTGAATATTTTATAAGGAGGACTCCTCAGTCAATTGAAGCAGTATCAAAAATAAACTACTGGGACCTGGTCAAACTAAAAAGTGTTTACACAGCCAAGTACACAGTAAGTAAAGCAAGCAGACAGCCCTCAGAATGGGAGAAAATATTTGCAGGTTTTACCTCTGCAAAAGGTCTAATAACCAAAATCCACAGAGAACTCAATTGTATTAGCAAGAAAAAAACATGTGACCCCCATCTCAGGGTGGGAAAAAACTTGAAGAGAAACTTCTCTAAAGAAGACAGATGCACAATCTACAAACACATGAAAAAAAAATCATCATCCTTAATCAGAGAAACGTACATCAAAACAACTATATTTTTATTTTATTTTTTTAATTGTTAAATTATAGCTGTGTACATTAGGGCAGTCTAAGATGCACCATTTTTAATTCTAAGATGCACAATAAATGTGGCCCTACCCATTACCCTTCCTCCACCAAAACCTCCCCCCTCCCTTCCCCTTCCTTGGCCCTTTCCCCATTGTCTTCTGCTATAGTTGGATTATAACCTTCATGTGAAAGGTATAATTTAGCTTCAAAGTAGGGCTGAGTACATTGGATATATTTTCTTTTATTCCTGAGATACTTTGCTAAGAATATGTTCCAGCTACATCCATGTAAACATGAAAGAGAATAGTCTCCATCTTTCTTTAAGACTATACCACAATTTTCTGGTCCATTCATGGGTCAATGGGCACTTGGGCTTCTTTCATGACTTAGCAATTATGAATTGGGCATTAATAAACATTCTGGTACAGATCTCTTTGTTATATTGTGTCTTTTGGTCTTCTGGGTATAAACCTAGTAAAGAGATTATAAGATCCAATGGCAGGTCTATTTTTAGGTCTCTAAGTATTCTCTAAACATTCTTCCAGAAGGAAGGTATTATTTGGCATTTCCACCAGCAGTGTAGAAGTGTGCCCTTTCCTCCACATCCACGCCAACATTTCTGGTTTTGGGATTTTGTTATGTGGATTAGTCTTACAGGGGTTATGTGATATCTCAAAGTAGTTTTGACTTGCATTTCTCTGAAGATTAAAGATGATAAGCATTTTTCATGTGTTTTTAGATTTTTCATCTGTCTTTTTTAGAAAAGTTTCTCATTAAGTCCCTTGCTCACCCTGAAATGGGGTCACATGTTCTTTTCTTGCTAATAAATTTGAGTTCTCTGTGAATTCTGGTAATTAGACCTTTATTGGAGGTATAACCTGCAAATATTTTCTTCTGTTCTGAGAGCTTTCTGCTTGCTTTACTCCTATGTTCTTGGTTGTGCAGAAGCTTTTTAGTTTGATCAAGTTCCAGTAGTGTATTTTTGATACTGCTTGAATTGCCTGGGTTTTTTTTTTTTTTTTTTTTTTTTAAATCAACTTTTCATTTATTGATCTGTTGTATAATTTGTTTGTTTTTAATTTCATTTAGTTCTCCGTTGATTTTGGTTATTTCTTTTTTTCTGGTGGGTTTGAGGTTAGAGTGTTCTTCTTTGTCCAGTTGCTTGAGATGTCCCATCAAGTTATTAACTTCCCCTCTTCTCATTTTCTTGAAGAAGAGTTACAGTGCTATAAATTTCCCTCTTAGGAATGCCTTTGGAGTATCCCAGATTTTCTGATAATTTGTGTCTTGATTGTCGCTTTATTCCAAAAATTTGGTGATTTCCTTCTTAATCTCATCTATAACCCATCTATTCTTCAGCATAAGGTTAACTTCCTTTTTTTTTTTTTTTTTTTTTTTTGTATTGGTATGCAGGTTCCTGTTGTTATTGAGTTCAAATTTTATTCCATGATGGTCTTAGAAAATGCAAGGAATAATTTCTATTTTTTTAAAATTTGCTGAGGTTAGATTTGTGGCCTAGGATGTCGTCGATTTTGGAGTATGTTTCGTGGACTGATGAGAAGAATGTGTATTCATTTTTATTGGGATGAAATGTTCTGTGGATGTCTGTTAAGTCCAGATGTTGAATGGTTGAGTTTAAATCTAAAAATTCTTTCCTTAGCTTCTATTTGAAAAATCCATCCAGTAAAGGGGTGTTAAAATCTAAAGGGGTGTTAAAATCTCCAACTATTATGGAACTTGAGGAAATTGAGTTGCTCATGTCTGTTTCTATTATCAATTGGGGTGAATTGTGGTTGGGTGCATAAATATTAATAATTAAGATCTCATCATATTGAGTATTACCTTTAAGAAATATGAAGTGTTTTTCCTTATCTTTAATTATTTTGGTTGGTTTAAAGCCTATTGGGTCTGCAAACAGTATTGAAATGCCTGTTTCTTTCTACTTTCCATTTGCCTGCAATATAGACGACTATTCCTTCACCTTGAGTCTATATTTGTTTTTTAATGTAAGATGAAATTTTTGTATGTAGCAGATATATGGCTTGAGTTTTTGTATCCAGTCAGCCAATCTGTGCCTCTTTAAGAGGACAGCTTAAATCATTCATATTAATTAAGAATAATGATAAGACTTTTGAGAGTCTGATGGACATTTTTAATTATTTTGCGACAGTGGACATTGGAATTTTATCAAAGTTTTCTGAGTGGATTTACTTTTGTGGTGAAGAATTTTGCTGGTCTTTATTACTAATTATTATTATGATGTTCTGGGGATGTCTTATTTAGTTTGAGTCATGCTAGAGTTCTGAAACTGTCTGCTATCTTAATTTCAGAATCTCTTGGCATTTCTGGAAAGTTCTTCATAATCTCATGGAGAAGAGACTCTGTACCTTGTGAGGCCACTTTGACACTTTTGGGGATCTCTATAAACAATTTTGTTGTTGTTGTTGTTTCATTTTAATTATCCCAGAGCTCTCTGAGACATTTATCTGTTTTTGCCATCCATTTCTCTTCCACTTTGAGAGTTTGGGAGTGTTCAAAAACTTTGTCTTCAATGTCAGAAATCCTTTTTTTTGCTTGTGCCATTCTGTTACTGAGAGATTCTACTGTGTTTCTCAGATGTTTGAGGGATGCAACTTCTTGTATCAATGTGTCAAAATCTTTGGTCATTTGGTCTTTGAATTTTTTGAGATGTCTTTTGGGTTACTGCTTGGAGTTCTAATTCAATCTTATTTGCTATCCAGATTCTGAATTTGATTTATGACATCTCAGCTATTTGTTTGTGCACGGGATCTTGTTCTATGTCTGCCCTATTGATTTTTGAGGTATTTAATCTACTTTGATTATTTGTATTGCATTAGTTTTTCTGTTGATTTTGCCTCACGATTGTTTTTCACCATTGCCTCCGGCCATTCTCAGAGTTGGGGGAGTGTCTTTTTAAGATTAGACCCTAGCGGGATCACTCTATTGTTGCTGGATTTTTGTAGGGAGTAACCCTGTGTAGTTTCTCTGGGACTGCTCCAGCTATGGGGTTCCAGTTGTGGAAGCAGTTCCATCCTGTAACACACCCGAATTCAGCAACTGGGCTGGAGGTGGTGAACATGGTTCTGGGAGTGCCTGGTGCTCAGTGACTTTGGCACAGAGAGCCCAAGGTTCCAGAAGCCTCTGGCCAGGAGAAGGGTCCTATGCAGAGGCAGGGAGAACTCCAGATGGCACACAGCTACCAGAGGTCCTGGCCAGATGAGCGAGCCAGAGTGAAGTCTTGGAGGACACAGGAGGGAGGATGCAGGGTTTCACAGCCCCCACAGTTTGTGGTTTGAGCATGCAGAGGCCGGTGGTTGTGGGCCATGTGTTGGGGGTTGCGGCACAGCTCTTATGGAGGTTCAGGCAGCACCAAGCCCAGTAGTTTGGGGTTGCTATGAGCTGTGATGCCACACCACTCTACCCAGGGCAACAGCTCGAGCCTCCAGTGTGTCAAAACCATCTCATTCTTCCCCTAGGGGTTAAGGCTGTGAGGTAGCTCAGTTCCACTTTTAGGATGCTCAGTCACTAGGTTACTAGGTCCTACCTGATCCCTTGCTCTGCAACCCTGAGGGAAGAGCTTGCCGGCTTCAGCTCCCTGTGGCCCAGCTAAGCTGCTCAGTCTGGGGCCCCAGACAATGCCCAAAGTTCTTAGCACTCCTGCACAAGCCCTCCCCAAGGCAGTTCAGTTGAGTGCCAAGTCCAAAAACATTGAAACAGTTCACAGGTAAGGTCTTTCCGGTTTGCAGTTTCACTGCTACTTACGGTTGCTGGCAGAATTAGGTTGATGGAACACACTCAACCACTTGACAATTTTTTCACTATTTTTGTCCTACTCTTGGGATCCAGAAGTCCCTTGCTGACTCCCTGTGTTCTCAAATGAATGATTATAGGCAGATTCCACAATCCAGAGATGCCTGGTGTCTTATCTTCCTAGACTCACTGTGCCCAGTTGTAGGGAAGCTGTTACTCTGCCTCCATCTTAGAGGACATACATTTTTGTCATATGTAAACTTTTCTTTATAGCATCTGGGAATATTGGGGTTAGCTCCTGGGGGTGTTGTTAAATTTTAGACTTTTAAAGTATGTTTTGTAAAATAAAAAATTTAAACAAAATGGAAAAATCAACTGACCTATACAACTAACGTCTCTGTATACTTTATGACTGTACATGTATTATTATGCTAAAATAGAGTTTTGACAAAGTTAATTTTTGTGAAATGTATGTTATTTTCTATAACTGGGACAAAAATTTACTCAGGAAACAATTCATGAATATATATTCTAGGCTAGGATGTATTGTAACACTGAAGACAGAAAATATTCCAATATTACTTCTGCCTTCAAGGAATTTTTTTAAACAGAAGAGTAAACTATCTATGGAAAACTATTAAAAAAAGAAAGTAATGTTTATAAAAGTGAAGAAGCACAACTAAGAATGTGGGCTATCACTATGGTAGTTTATGAGAAAATGAGGTTCCTTCTATCTATGTGGTTAGGATTCTTCAGTTCAGTGTAAAAGAAAGAGAAATGAGTTTTGAGTAATAGTTGAGTGGCCTCGTGGAAGATATTTAATGGTGCAGTCCATTTTTATTCTAATATGTAAAATTATGTCCAGGTTCAAATTAAGGAACTATATGAACTAATGTTTTTTTCTTTTTCTTTCTTTTTTTTGTTTGTTTGTTTTTTGTTTTTTTTCCAAATGCTATTTGAAATGCTATTGAATTTATAGTGGTAGAAAAAATAAATATTTCAAAATTTACCTCTAGTTGCTACTAAGTAAGCACATAAATTTTTCACAAATTTAAAATATGAGTCCTGTTTAACACCTTTGTTTGACTAGCTGAAGTTGTGACTCAGATATGTGCAGGAAGCTGTTAGCTGCAACCATAGTGTGGCTGTGTTGTCTTTTTTCTCACTCTCATTTGTCCAACTTTGTTGAATATCAGTATATCTAAAAAAGTTTTTAAAAATTCATAATGACTATAGAAAAATCACTGTATTTGCTCAGTGATATACAGTGAATAAGTTTCTAGCTTTCAGTGTGCCGGAACATATGTAAATTTTATGAAAAGTTTGGGAAACATTATCAGAATTGGTTACCTGTAAACGAAAGCAGCTTTGTTTCTGACTAGAATCTCAGTTCCCTTCAAATTTGTGTGTGCTCTTTCCCTCAAACACTGCTCAAATCATCAATGATTTTGTCATAAAAATACATGTTACTAATGTCTGGTCTTCAAACAGCAGGAACACAAACAGATGAGACTACATAAGGTTTAAAGGAGTTCCAACATGCATACCTTCCTCATTTTTTCTTCTGGTACTGTTCGTCAAAAAAAAAAAAAAAAAAAAAAAAAAAAAACCTTTTCCCATTGCCATTTTTACAAAAATAAATAAATAAATAAAAATTGTCTTAATTTGTTGATACTCTAAAATATAGAGTGTGAAAGTTTAAACTGTAAATGAATTCCTGCACCATGTGGAAAAAAAAAATAATGCCTTTTGTCTGGAAAATTATAAAAGATAGTGATATTTGCAAGTTTCATGACATACCACTCATTTATCAATTCATAGTTTTAATTGTTTTTGACAGTTTCTGTCAGTTTCTGTTTACTCTGTTTACTCTAATCAGTCTAATAAACTCTTTATAATTTACTATGGCTCTATCAACACTGATAATCTAATTTGTCAAGTTTGCCTTGATGCATTAAATAAAGCATATTTATTTAAACGTATACAAACTGCTGATAATATGGGCTAAAAACATAGTGGCTCAACACAGCAGGGATTTCTTGCTATTTTAAGGACAAAACAAGTATTCCTAATGAGCAGGAAGCTCTCTTCCAAGCATTCATACCAAGCCTCAAGAGTCCTTTCATGTAAAAACTTCACTCTCAGTAGAGGGCTGTGACATCACAGCTCACAACAAGATTCTATTTCTGAGCTTTGCCTCTGGAGTACCTGTGTCTATGAGAGCCCAAAACAATGCCTATCTATTTTCTTTTCTTTCTTTCTTTCTTTTTTTTATTTATTTTTTTTTTTTGTGTGTGTGTGTTTATTTATTATTATTATTATTTTTTTTTTTTGCAGTTTCTGTTTGGGGCCAGGTATGAACCCGCCATCTCTGATATATGGGGCCAGCACCATTTGGCCACATGCAATGCTATTTCAAAGTTCTGTTTGACACCTACACCAAAACATTCATTAAGACAAGCTTAAAAATTTACTATGCCTGCCTATAGGGTAAATTTGGTCATAGTACTCGGTTTTAACAATGTCTACTTTACTTGAACCATCTAGGTAATTCTGCTCTTTTTAGAAGATGAAAAACTTGGTTGGTTTTTTGGTTTGTCTGAACATGTGTGTGTGTATGGGTATTTTTGAGAGGATTTTCCTTATGTGGCCCAGATTAGATTTTTGTGGACTCAGCCTAGATCATAGCAACTTTAAACTTCAGAATTCTGGAAATCCTTCTACCTGAGACTTCCATATGGCTAGATCTACAGGTGTCTGTGACAATTCCTAAATGCTTTTTCACTTTTTAGTAGAGACAGGGTCTGACACTTGATCAGGCCATTTTCAGCATGCCAGAGTGATTGGAGTATAAGTGTGAGCCACCATGTTTTATCATTTTATTTTTCTTTGTTTTTCTCTGTTTCTCCCTCCCTTCTTCCCTACCTCACTTTATTCTTCCTTTCTAAAATTTTCTCTCTCACATTTACTTACTCTCTCCATTTCTTTCCTTTCTTCATTCCTTTTTTCCTCTATATCTCTCCTCTACATTTTATGGGAAACTTTAGTAACAAAGAAACAAAGTATACAAGTGATCACTAAATGAGTAGTCTTGAACTCTATACTTGAAATGGATAAATTGTGGGGTATTATAAATTATATCTGAATAGAGTTGTTATATTGTAATTGACAGGCTGTTATTTATGAGAATTATTGAGAAAAATACCTCATCAAAACATAGCATGAATGATCATCATAGCTCACACCTATAATCCCAACAAACTCAGAGGCCTAGGCAGAAAGATCACTTAAAGCTAAGGGATTTCAGACAAGAATTAACAACATATTTAGACCTGACTTATCCAAGAAATAAGTAATAAACTTCACCAGCAGTTGTACTGCTGTACTCCCAACTGCTCAGAAGCATAATATCAGGAGAATCACTTGATCTTAGCAGCTTGAATTTCCTTGAGCTATGATGGTAAATGTATTTTCCATCGGGCATTGCCCTATCCAATCTATAAGACAGATACTGTATTGGTGTATGAAAAGTCTGGTAATTTACAAAATATTTTACACCTGTATCCCAAAAGGATTTATTATCAGGTTTGCCAGTCCAGAAATATTTTGGGGGAATCATTGAAGGTACAAGAAACCAGGTTACACTAATTGTAGGTAAAATCCCACTTACAATTGTGTCTTGCCCCCTCAAACTTGTGGCACACAACAAAACACCACCACCATCTCTACTTCCCTCTCTCTGCTCTTCCTTTCCCCTAACCTCCATTCTTCTTTCTGCCTCTGCTCACTACTTCCCCCACCCCTACTGTAACATTAATTATTAATAACTGTGCTCATATCAAAATTGAGAACATAGGATTCCTGCTTCTAAATTATTTTGATGTTTTACTAAGAAAAAATGTTTCACTTAAATCCCATTTAATACAAAGAATGTATAGTCTTCATTTTTTTAATGGCTGAATATTATTCCATGCTATATATATACACCATAGCTAGTTAATTCATTCCTGGTTTGAGGAGCATTTAGGCTATTTCTACATTTTGGCGATTGTAAATTGAGATGCAGTAAAGAGTCTAGTGCAAGTGTCCTTATGATAAAAACATTTTTTTCCTTCAGATTAGATGCCCAGTAATGGGATTTCAAGATTAAATGGGACGTCTAGCTTGGGTGCTTTGAGGTTTCTTCATACTTCCTTCCAGAAAGGTTATATTAGTTTGCAGTTCCATCAGCAGTGTAAAAGTGCTCCCTTCTCTCTACATCAACACCAGCATCTGCAGTTTTGAGATTTTATGATGTAAGCCTTTCTTGCTGGGGTTAGGTGGTATCTCAGAGTAGTATTGATTTTAATTTCTTTAATAATTAGGGATTATAAAATTTTAAAAATATGTTTGTTAGCTATTTGTCTGTCTCCTTTAGAGAGGTTCTATTCATGTATCTTGCCCATTGATATATGAGATTGTTGTATTTTTTCTTGTGGATTGAGTTCTCTATATGTCCTTATTATCAAGATTTTGTCTGATTCAAAATATAAAAATATTACTTCCCATTGTATAGGTTGTCTGTTTGCTTTGGTTGTAGTCTCTTTGGCTGTAGAGAAGCTTTTCTATTTAATTAAGTTCTATTTGTTTATTTTTGTTGTTGCAATTACAAAAGTCTTTCCCTAGGCCAATATCTTCTAGTTTTTTTTCTAGGCTTTCTTTGAAAAATTTTATTGTTTCATGCCTTAAATTTAAGTCCTTTATTCAACTTGAATCAATTTTTCAGTGGAGAAAGATGTGAGTCAAGGTTCAGTCTTTTACATGTAGATATATAGTTCTCTCAGCACCATTTTTTAATAGTTTTTCTCCCAAGACATGTTCTTGTTTGGTTTATCAAAGATTTAATTGTTGTAAGATGTAAGATTTGTTTCCTTGTTTTCTATTTGACTCCAATTATCTATGTCTATATTTTTGTTTCAATACCATGCTGCCTTAAATACTGAGTTTGTAGTACAGCCTAAAATCTGGTATGGTGATGCCCCCAGCTTTGTTTTTATTACTAAGAACTGCTTTAGGTACACATGTTTTTTTTCTGGTTCTATACAAAATACAGAATCATTTTTTTCCAAATCTTGAAAGTACAATGTTGGCATCTTAATAGGGATGGCATGTTATAGGTAAATTGTTTTGAAAATTATAGACATTTTAACAATGTTGATTTTTCCCAGCCATGAGCATGGTATGTTTTTCCATTTGTTACTATCCTCTGCTATTTCCTTTCTTATTATTTTACAATTATCTTTCTAGAGGTCCTTCACTGCCTTTGTTTTGTATATTCCTTGGTATTTCATTTTATTTAAAGCTATGGTGAAGAAAGTTGTTTTCTAACTAGCTCTCATCTTGACTGTTATTGTAATACAAAGGCAACTGACTTGTGGACTTTGAAATTATATCCTCAGACATAACTGTTTTTTTTTTTTTGTTTGTTTGTTTTTGTTTTTTTGTGTGTGAGTTCCAGAAGTCTTGTAGTTGAGTATTTGGGGTTCTTTATGTATAAGAGCATATCCTCTGCATAGGATATGCTCCCATTTGGATGCCTTTTATTTTGTTGTCTTGCCTAATTGTATTGGCTAGAACTTTCAGTACTATGTGAATAGTAAAGGTGACAGAGCATAACCCCATCTGGTTGCAGTTCTAAGAGGAAAAGCTTTCATTTTCACTTCATTTTGTAAAATATTAGCAGTAGATTTGTCATAGCTTCTATCATTTTCAGAGATGTGCCAGATATGTGTATATTCTTAAGTGTCCTAATTAGAAAAAGATAATGTATTTTATCAAATAATTTTTCTGCATCTATTGAAAAAATCATATGTTCTTTGCTTTTGATTCTGTTAATATGATGATTAACATTAATTGACTTGCATGTGTGTTAATCTAGCCTTGCATCCCTGGAATGAAACCTACTTGATCATGATGTCTGACTATTTTAATGATAAGCTGTTATCTATTGGCAAGGATTCTGTTTAGAATTTTTGCATTAGTGAAATTAGTGTGAACTTCTTCTTTTCATTTGTGTCTTTTTCTGATTTTGGTATCAGGGTGATATTTGTCTCCCAGAACATGATGGGGAAGATTTCTTCCTCCTCCAATTTTGGAATAATTTCTGAAGTATGGGTATAAGCTCTTCTTTGAAGGTTTGACAGAATTCTGGTGTAAAACCACCTGTATAAGGGCATTTTTCTTTTGTTGGAAGTATTTTTGTTTTTATTTGTATTTTATCTCAGTGCTTAAAATTGATCTATCCTGGAGCTCCATTTCTTCCTGATCCATTGGATATTGATCCATTTCCTTCACATTGTCAACTTTCTGGGTATAGAGTTTCTGGTAGTATTCAGAGATGATCTCTTCTATCTCTGTGTCATCAGTTGTTATTTCACATTTATCTATTCTGATTTAGGTTACTAGATACTTTACTTTCATATTTTTCGTTAATCTGTACAAAGATTTATCTATTTTATTTATTTTTTTAAAAAAAGCAACTCCTTTTTTCATTGATTTTTTGAATGAAAATGTATATTGTTGTTGCTCAGCCTTGTCTCCAATCCCTGAGATCCAAGGATCATTCCATTTGGCCTCCCAGGACAAGCAAATATCGCAGTTATGTGTAGCAAAAATCATTGAGATTTGTTTAAGAAATAGTCTTATCAGGTTTTTGATGATTACCTAATCCTCAGGCCCTGGTGACACACAGGGATTATTTCAAGACTTTTTTGCATATTCTTGGAGGTAGATATCATACAATTATGCCCAAGTCTCTTTCTTATCAGGTTTAACACATTATCAGGTTTCATTAGTGATTGTGTATTAAACTTGTGACCCAAAATAACTCTTCTACTTCCTATGTGGCCAAGAAGCCAAAAGTTTTGACATAAATTGCCTGGAGGTCAGGAATGTAGGAACTTCCCAGTTTGGCTGGTAATTCCCAGGATCAGAAGAAACAATTGCAGGTTCATAGTAAACTACTGGACACATTGCCTAATGAGATTTTGAGAGAAGATTTTCAGTAGGACACGTACTGTCTGAAACAAGCCTATTCTGCGGGGGGGGGGGGGAGCAGGGAATGAAATCTAAGAAATAGAGTAAGTGAGAATTGTGTTTCATACCTGTCAGATCTGGGAAATCACTGTCTAATCTTTGGGCTTGGGTTCTTGGTGTGGAACATCTCAGCACAACACCAGTTATAAACTTTACTCCTCCACTTGTTTACAAATTTATGACTTGGGAAGAAAAGAAAGAGTTGTTGAATTCTTTGGAGGGATATACAAACAAATTTTGAAAATAGGAATTGAGTGTGGAGAAAAGAACCCTACTATTTTTTGAAAGTCTGAACCCAAAGACAAACTCAGATAGCCACTACACATACTTAGCATGAATGAGGGTAAGCTTAAACATGGGAAACCAGGGCAATAACCATTGTGATGTCATCCACAGTAAACATGTTGTGACTTCATCCAGTAGTGTCCTTGGATTCTGTGTTGTTGTCAAAGATACTAAGTGGTCTTTGCTGGTACCACTTCAACTGGTATCTCTCGAGGGTCTGAACAACAATACTCCTTAGCACACCATCCACAGACAGAGAAGTGATCTCCTATTTGTGTTTTATTGATTCTATTAATTGTTGAGATTCCCAGCAGTAGGTTGACACAACAGTTGAGATTTTGTCCAGCAATGTGACTCAGGCTACATCACAGCTGACATAACTTCATAGAGTTACTTAAATAGGAAGCTATTTATTATTTGCTTTTTTATTTCTTTCTTAGAGCCAGAGTTTCTCTTTGTAACTCTTGGTAGAGTACCATGGCATCACAGTGTAGAACAATATTTAAAAATAAACATATCCTACATCAAGCACACAAAGTAAATTCAGTGTGAGTTTAAAGTGACTTGTCTTTCTTCCAGAGGCTTAGGAAGTCTGGACCCCCCTGGGTTACTCACAGAGATAGGCTTTTTTGGAAAATTCCTTAGGCCTATTCTCTAAGGTGGTACTTCCCGTTAAGCCT
>CAUYPK010064852.1:0-23197 GCA_963574355.1 Loris lydekkerianus
GAAGGCTATAACCCAACTATACCACAAGACTATGGGGAAAGGACCAAGGAAGGGGAAGGGAGGGGGGAGGTTTTGGTGGAGGGAGGGTGATGGGTCGGGCCACATCTATGGTGCATATTTTTATCTATAATAAAAAAATAAAATTAAATTAAATAAAAAAAAAAAAGGCAATTGTATCTGTTTTGGCACCTGTAGCTCAAGTGGCTTAGGCGCCAGCCACATACACCAGAGCTGACAGGTTAGAATCCAGCCCGGGCCTGCCAAACAACAACTACAACCAGAAAATAGCTGGGTGTTGTGGCAGGCGCCTGTAGTCCCAACTACTTGGGAGGCTGAGGCAAGAAAATCACTTAAGCCCAGGAGTTGGAGGTTGCTGTGAGCTGTGATGCCACCACACTCCACCCAGGAGGATAGCTTGAGGCTCTGTCTCATAAATAAATAAATAAATAAATAAATAAATAAATAAATAAATAAATAAAGGCAGTTGTATCTAGAAAAAAAAAAGACAGAGATTTTTCCCTTATGAAATGGCATCCAGAGCAATGTTCTGTTAGTGACTAACTCAACCATGAGGGGGATTTTGAAAAGAAAATATGCTGCAAGCATGTATAAGCTACGTGTGTACTGTCACAGATACAATCTTGAAATAGGGGAAGAAATACAGTATTCTTGTACTTTGTACAATTAAACATAAGAACTTTCAAAAATGCTATGAACTGATTAAAATTTAAGAGACTAAATTTTTATTTTTCCTCATATTCAGCTCATCACAGAAGCCTGTTTCCCACAAGTTTAATTAATTCATCAGGGGTTACCTCCTTTAGAAGAGGTGATTTTGCTGAAAGGGATGTGCATGACAATTATAATTCATCAGTCGTAAGTACGGTGACCATTCCATTTTGGGGAACTTATTCAGGTCAATGGAAAACTTGCAATTGTGTGTTTTGATTTGGTTCCAGAATTATTCAACATTATCAAGGTTGTCAGAATTAAAATTTCCAATATTCTTGTGTTTTCTGGTCACTTTTCTTTAGACTTGCTTAAGTGCATTTATTTTGCCCTGGTTATTTTCTATAGTAAATCCTCAACAAGTAGCTTTTAGGAAGTTGTATATTCAGATAAGTATTTATTAAATCAGAAGAGCCTTAAGTGAAATTGCCCATCTTTCATAATATCTATTTTCCACTTTCCCTCCTCCTCCTTTCTTAGGCCCTTGTTACCTATTCTATTTTTGTTTCCCCCAGGATTATTTACTCATAGTCCTGTGGAGAGGCTTATAATTAACTACACCATAACCATTGTCCAGCTCTTGCTTAATAACACAGCACCAATTTATTCTGAGTTGCAATGTACCTAGCTAGAAAAACCATCTCCTAGACTCTCTTGTGGCTGGGCGTATCTATGTGATACATTTTCACCAATGAATTAAACTCCAGTGAACTCCAATGAAGATGGAAGCAAAGGCATTACACAAGACTTCCTGGAAGCCTTCTTGAAATTTACTGGGAATTGAGCCCATTTTGCCTTCCTCCAGCCTCCTTCCTGCTGCCTACAAAGTGAAAGTAATGTTCAGTGTGCTGACAGCTATCTTGAAAGCAAGCACTAGTGTGGTGAAAAAAGATACTAGATGACCTGAATCCATCATACTAGCCCTGAGCTGACTTCCTTGGCTTCTTTTACTTGGAAGAAAATTAACTACAGAGTTTTAAATACTATGATTGCATTTGTTTTTTTTCCTTTGGCACACAATTATGGTTTTAGTGGCAAATGGATGGCAGGCTCAGAGTCACTGAAGACAGTTTAATGAAGTGACTCTTTGCAAGGATGTGAGCAGGGTTAGGGCAAATTAACAAGACACAGCAAAGCATCCCACATTAGCTACAGCAAAGAAGCCTGCTGGCCCCTCAGCCTAAAGAGACAAGGTAGAAAGCAATTATTAGACACATGTTGCTGATAGGAGCTCCTGTTATGAGCTATGGCCATCAAGCAGACACTTCCTGCAGGGAGGGATTCAGGATCACAATTACTCTGACCTCATTCTTTACCTGCTATCATTTCTCTGGCAGTGTACCTAATGGCCAAATGCAGCCATAAATTAGAAGGTAAAAATGGCCTGTTTAAAATAATCCATAAAAGTCAGCCATTAGGGGCTCAAGGTAGGGTAGAGAGGGATAGAGAATCTGGAGGGACAAATGGAAAATTGCCTAATTGCCTTCCTGCTTTCAAACCCTAGCCCCCAAATCTATCCCACATTCCACCATTATCTTCTGAAAGTAGAAACCAATATCACCATTTTCTTCCTTTACTAAAATTCTTCAGGGTATTTTAATTGGCTAATAAATCAAGTCTAAACTCCTTAACTGAGCAGATAAGGCCATCACCATCTTGCTGTAGCCTGTTTTCCCAAATTTATTTCTGTGTAATTTCTCTGTGTCATAGATTGCAACCATCTAAACTGCAATATCACCATTCCAAACACGGCCTGTGTATTTCCATTTCCTCTGCCTCTGCTCTTCCTCACTTGAAGGGCTGGACATTCCTTCCTTTCTCTCTTGCAGTGAAAGCCTCGCATATTAAGGCATAAACTCAACAGCCTCATACTCTGGAACATTTCCTAACACCCTGAGGCCAATGGGTCTTTCCCTCCTTTTGTTTCTATCTCTCTATTGGACCGCCAGCGACCACAGGAACAGACAAAGAAAATGGGAACAGCAGGCGTTTTTGTCGCAGAATAAAAATCTACCTAAAAGCAGCATGCAATCTCCACCACTAAATAACAACACACAAAATCTTATTTAAACTCTGACTTACCTGTTACCTCGTTGCAATGTAGTAATACCCATTTTCTGTTTCTTTCCTTTTCCCTTTTTTTTTTTTTTTTTTTTTTTTTAGACAGAGTCTCACTGTCGTCCTGGGTAGAGTGCTCTGGCATCATAGCTCACAGGAATCTCAAACTCTTGGGCTCAACCAATTCTCTGTCTCAGCCTACAGGCACCTGCCACAACGCCCAGCTATTTTTTAGAGGCAGAATCTCACTCTTGCTCAGGTTGGTCTCAAACCTCTGAGTTCAGGCATTCCACCCACCTCTGCCTCTGCCTCCTAGAGTGCTAGGTTACAGGCATAAGCCATCACAAATTTATTTGATTTCTTATCTAGAATTCAAGTTCCTTAAAGGCATGTTTACATGGTATTTATCTAGAGAAATACTACCCCAGCTCTGAATACTAAATAACAAATTGGTAAAAGAGGAAAAAGAGAAGGAAGATGATTTTTTTCTACCCAGATATGTTTCGTTTTCTGCTATATTTATCATTATATAGAATATTTCTTCTTATTTTGTACAAGAAATACGGATCACTGTTAATGACGAGAGAGAACTACAGAATCTGATTGGTGTTGATCTTTTGTGATTTTGAGACTCATCAGTAAGCATTATTGTACAGTACTGAGTGTTGATGTTACATATAAGCTCCCCGGAATGTCACATTCTTCTGCCATTCAGTGTCCCAAAATAAAAAAAAATACTTTTAATATTCTATTTTTATTGCTTTTATCCTTCCATTTAGAAGTGTTGAAAAGTATACATTTATAAGGTAATATAAAACATTATATTATGTAAATAATTATGTAATTAAAATATGCAAAAATCATATATTTTTCTGGTAATAAAAGTATAATGTGCTCACTGCAAAATATCTAAAGAACAGAATGTATAAAGTAGAAACTGTTACTTTTCCATAATACTGCTCCCAAGAGATAATTACAGATTTTGCTATGATGAACACTTTTCTTAATTTTTAAGTATTTAAGCACCTATACCATGTATTTTACAAAAATGTGATCAGATTATATATATTTGGCAATTTTGAAAATCATTTAGTTATCTTTCCTTGTTAGCATTTATAGATATGACTTATTGTTTTTAACAAGTATATAATATTGCATAGATGGCTGTGTATGCTTTTAAATTAGTTCTCAATTGATGAACTGATTAGATGGTTTCTAATTTTTTACTATGAAAACAAATTGAAATAAAGGCCTATGTACATAGATCTTTCTACATTTGTACAAGTATTTCTTCATGGAAATTCTTAGAATTTCTGACTCTAAAATTATCAACATTTTAATTTGAAATTAGTTTTTTTTCAAATGTTTCCAAACATTTGAATTTGAATTAGACATTTCCAAACTGCTTTCAATAAAGTTGCACTAATTAACATTCCTATCACTAGATCATTACTCATTTTAATCTTTTCCAACAAAAAATATTTCATTGCTTGAATTTACACTTCTTATAAGCATTCAGATGTAGCATCTTTTCATATATTTATTACTTACTTGCAACTTTTCTGTTGTTTATGATTCTTGTCTCTCTTAAATTGCATGTAACCATTTTATATTGATGTTTAGTATTTCTTTCAATTTATGGCAATTATAGTGTAAATATTCATTCTCCATTTTCATTGTTTTTATATTCATCCTTTTTTAAATGTTTAGACAGAATCTCACTCTGTTGCCTGGGCTAGAGTGCAGTGGAATCACCATAACTCACTGCAACCTCAAACTTTTGGGTGCAAGTGATTTTTTCCTGCCTTGGCCTCCTAAATAGCAACTACAGACCCATGTCACCATGCCTAGCTAATTCTCCTCCTCTTTCTTCCTTTTTTTTTTTTTTTTTTTTTGGTAGAGACAGAGTCTCACCATGTTGTTCAAGCTGGTCTCAAACACCTGGCCTCAAGCTATCCACCTCCCTAGAACTCCCAAAGTGCTAGTATTATAGGCATGAGCCACCAGGCGTAGTTTAACTTATGAATTATTTATTCATATTTCCCTCTAGTGTTTTATTATTTCATTTTTCATTTTGATATAACTTCCTATTTAAGATAAAAATAATCCTTTTCATTTATTTTTTAATAAATCATTAATTTCTAAGTAACATAATAATGGAATATATAATTTGTGATTATGTCTATAACTTTTATAGTACAGAAATACAGTTGTCCCTTGATATGTGCAGGGGGTTGGTTCTGGAACTCTGAAGAGTTCATGTCATTCATGTCAAAATCTATAATGCTAAAGTCCCTGATGTCAGATGCACACTATTTGCATGTTACATATTCCCATATACTTGACATCACCCTTATACTGTTTGCAATACCTAATATAATGTAAATGTTACATAAACAGTTGTTATACTGTATTGTTTTGATTAAAATTTTTTTGCTGCTGTATTGATAATTTTTTCCCAAATATTTTGGGCCCATACTTAGTTGAATCCCAGATGCAGAACACAGGGTACTAAGGGCCAAATGTATTTAAAAGCTACATAAAAGAACCTAAGATAATACTTCCAGAAGAATAAAAATGGTGAGAAATTAAAAAACAAGTGATTTAAATATTGATAAATATTTGTCAATATTTATGAAGATAAAAGCATGTTGTTTCTTATAAACATTGTCTTTTTTAATATCCTGCTGGGTGTTATGTGAGTTATTAGTGGAGATGCAGGTTAGTTGAATGGATCTTAATTAAGAGTCTTTATTTTGCCTAGTTCTGGGAACACCAAAGTACAAAGTCCCTAAGAAAAAGAGATTTGCCAGACTTCCAAAGAATGAAGCTTCTTTATTTCTTTCAGAAAGCTTCTCTTGCCTCTCCCTGGTCATGAATAGGGAAATAATTTTGAGAATTTGGTAACCACCCCAATACCACAAGGGGGAGCCAAAAGTAGATGAAAACCAAGCGGCCTCCCATGGATTGCAGAATTTGGAAAGTGAAAGAAATTTGCTTATTGGATGATGTATTTTAGCTGCTGAAGTAAATCTATCCTCATCTACCTTTAAACATGACAGTTATTTTAACCAATAAATCCTGGTAATTGTTTAAGCTAATTTCTGTTACACCCAAAGGCATCCTAACCTATCTTAGGCACCTGTATAAATACTGTGTATTTCTGTATAATGGTGCTTTTTTCATGGTGCTGTGATTATCATTTACATACTCTTTAAATTTTAAGAAGAAATTACATCTATCTTGGCTACCAATCTATACACTTAATACAATGCCCAGTGGAATCTAGGTATCTTAGCCGTTTGTGCAACATATGAGAAAAACTATGCCATCAAGAAGCCATAGGTTAATTGATTTAACTTCCATTTATTATGCACTATTTTCCTTAATTCATTTATTCTCTTTTTATAGTAAATATATAGAAGATCACATAAAACACCAACAATAAATAAATGTTTACCTTATATTAATATATCAAGGTGAAAACCCTAATTTCAAAGCCCCTCTCTTCTTATCCAAAACAAATAGTATTATCATTGGTAGGCAGGCCAAAATTTTAAAATAGCATTGTTTTGTACAGTTTTCAAACTATAAGTAAAGGGAATTATACTGTAGTTATTACTGGGGAAACTGTTATAACACTCAACATAAGTCTTCCTAGTATTTATCAATGTTTATTCACATGGATCTAGCTCATTCATTTTAAGTACTATGTAGGAAGATACCACATCTTGTTTGTCCAGTCATCTACTAGTGGAGATTTGTGTTGGGTCTAGTTTTCACTATCATGATTAAATGAAGATGTTTGCTTAAGATTCTGATGCGAACTCTTCTCTGATGACAGGACTGAACAAGGAATTGATGGTCATAGGGTATGTGCACTTTCAAAGTACAGGATATTGCCTAACTCTCTTCTTTCAAAAATGGCTGCAAATTGTTCAAATTCTTGTGTTATAAAATTGCTTTCCAAGTGGTTATACTAATGTACACTTCCACCAACAATCCAAAAGAGTAATCATTAGTTCACATCACTGCTTATTAAAGTTTTTACATTTTGATGATGTCATGGATGTGAAATGATTCATTATATTTCAATTTTTTTGGCCAGATTGCTAGTGTACTATCTTTTTATATATTTAATCATCATTATATTTTATACTTTTGTGATCTGATTCTTCATATCTATTGCCTATTGCTGACTCTGGGGTGAGCATAAATTTTTAATTTTTTTTCTACTTTGTATATAATAATTCATTACATATGTTTGATATTAATCCTTTGTTTTTTATTTTGTGAATGGCTTTTCTCTGACCACTATCTTTCAGTTGGGTTTATGATGATTTAAACTTTTACTGTTTAGAAGTCCTTCATTAGAGAGCAATCTGTTTTTTGTTCTTTCTGGTCTTAGTTAAAACATTCCTCTCTACTCTAAGGTAATGTATATTTTAACCTAAGAACTTTAAAGGTTAAAAGAACCTTTAAAGAAAAAAGTTCTTTACAGATTCACTTTAAAAACAGACACCTAGGTTATAAATGAGGAGTTATGATCTCATTAACGTACACAGCTATGATTTAATAAAAAAAATAACAAATTTAAAAAAAAACAGACACCTTTCTAATACTGAGTATTCTTGTAATTTAGTTATTAGGTCTTCTAGTATATCTTTCAATATTTTGTAACTTTCCTCAAAAAAATCTTGCACACCTTTTCCGAGGTTTATTTCTAGATACATTTTTGGTGGTTGTTGCTTTTGTAAATTCTTTCTTTTCAGGTTATTTTTTAAAATCATTGTTACTAAGTCCATAGGAAAACTGTTACTTTTTCTGTCTTATATTTGCAAACTACCTGAACTCTCTTATTGGCTTTAATAGTTATCCTTTAAATCTTTTTATAAAGATTTTCTATGTGGGAATCTATATCATCTGAAAATAACATTTTTTGTCTTCTGTTCTAATCCCTGCACATTTTATTTATTTTTATTTATTTTATTTTACTTAGGGCTGGTAGTATAGGATGAATTGAAGCAGTGATAACAGGTATCCTTGACTTGTCCTTGTTGAAGTGTGCCCGTCAAAGGGTACAATCATGACAGTCAGGAAGATGCAAGTATAAAATGAGTATGTGTCAAAGATTTTTTTTACATCATTAATTAATGAGGCAACCAGGAAGATTTTAAAACTGATCCAAAAAGTAGTTCAGCAGTAAGGCAATTTAATTATGGAAATTTAGAGTAAGATTGCTAGGTTAGAATCAAAACTGGCTAACATCTAACAAATAAACCTTACTTAAGGGATGTTTTTCACTGGACAGAAATTATTTTCATCTGTACCAGATAAATATCTGTAAATTATTTAAAGCATCTGCAGTGCTTTAAAACATCATAGTCAACAGAAAAATCAACTGAAGATATTAATATAAACCCAGAATTTCACTAAAGAATACCTAGTATTTTGTTTGGCTGTTTCCAAGTTTTAGATTTTTCTGACATTCCTAATTTTACAGAAAATGGCTATAAAATTACACCCTTAACTGTGATGTTTGTGAGGTCTTTTTTGGTAAGTAACTTTTTGGCAAGTTAAAGATGTTCTTTCCCAGTTTGAGTTTTCTAAAAATAATTTAGCATAAATGAGCATCCAATTAATTTCAATAAATACTTTTCTGCCCTCATTAAAATGATTGGTTTTCTTCCTTTTTATGAATTAATGAGGTAGAATGCATTGATAAACTCAGATGTTTATATATCACTTCATTCTTCAGAAATCATTACTTAATCACGATGTGTTACATTATATACTGCTGGCATTTATTTCCTAATGTTTATTTGAGAATTTTCCATTTATGTTTATAAGTGAAATTTATCTATACTTTTATTTTCTGGTATTTTCCTTAGCTAGTTTTTTAACCAAGATGATTTTCCTTCTTTTTCTACTCTCTTTCAGAGAGTTTTAAAAATAAGATTTAGAACATCTTTTTTTCTCAAAGACTTGCTAAAAAAAACACCTGTAAAACTGTCTTTTCTGCTTTCGTTTTGAGGAAAAATTACTTTGACTACATGTTTTAATGGTTATAGGTTTATTTTTATCTTTCATTTCTTCTTAAATACATTTTAATAATTTATATCCTAGAAAAAATGAAATTTGAAAATTTTCAATGTTATTGCCATAAATTTATTTAAGATCCTTTCTTGTGACTTTAAAAATATCCATTCTTTCCATTTTCCTTGCAATTATTTGTTTGTGGCTTCTTTATTATTTAATTAGCTTTATTAAATAAATTTATTTTTCATCATTCATTTAAATAATCAATGGGTTTTATTAAACAATTATTTATGTCTATTGTTTATTAATTTCTGTTCATATATTTTGAAAAATGATTTCCTCTCAATTCTTTTCACTTTGTTATTTTACAGCTTTTTCTATCTTTTTTTTTTTTTTTTAAGATAAGGTCTCACTCTTGTCCCCCAGACTGAAGTATAGTGGCTCAATCATAGCTTATTCAAGCCTCAAAGTCCTGGGCTCAAATGAGCCTTCTCCTTCAGCCTCCAGAGTAGCTAATATAGTGTATGTTCTACTACTAATATCAATATACTGAAATTAAATATATAATTTAAATAGCACAAATAAATATGTGAAAGTACCATATAATATGCATCGAACATGCAAAAATTAGTTAAAACTTGATAATTTTATTGTTTCCTGCTATTTTAATTAACATTTTGGGCCTCTTTCATCCATCTTTTTCTAGTATAAATCAATATTTTTCTATTATTATCTGTTAATTTCTTTAATTCTGTACATTTTTGCTTTTAATAGTTCAAAACTGAGTTGTTTGGCACACACAGTTTATATAGTATGATCTTCTTGCCAGATTGTTTCCTTTATTTCTATGTGGTACTTTCCCTCCTATTTGTATCTAACATGTCAAAATGTTATTTTTGAACATTTTATATTGATAAGCCTATGTCATTCTTCTTATTCTTTACATTAGTTTTTTCCTCATTTTGTTTTTTAATCAGCTTAAACATGCATATTTTGAAGCCTTTATCCAATTATTCTATAACATAAAATCTTCAAATGTTCTGTAATTTTAGAATTATTCTATTAGCAAAAATTAATAGAGTTCTTATAAGTGCAGATGCTTTTCTTGGTTCTAAAAACAGGTAAATATGGAAAACAAATTAAATTTTCTTTTTTCAATGTAGTCTACATTGGATTGGTAGGAGACATACAATTAGCATAATAAATAGGTAAATTTTACTATATATTATAAGGGGGTAGGTCATCTGGGAAAAATACAGAGCAGGCTAAGTGGACTTGATAGGTCCACAGTGACAGTGAAAGTGGTTGCAAAGTAAATGGATTTATTGAAAAGATACTATCTGAGCAGAGACTTTAAAAAAGTGAGAATGTGTGGCACAATTCTTTAGAAGAAGAGTTTTCCAATCCCTAACAAAGAAGTGTGACTGGCATCTTCAAGAAATAGCAAAGAGGTCAGTGTGGCTGTAATAAACAAAGTTTGGGGAAAATAATATGAAAGGCCAGACAGTGTAGTGATAACATTTGCTGCTCAAAGTGCCTCAAAAGAAAGGAAAAATTAACAATGTAGGAGAGAGAAGAAAGAATCCTTGAAGTCTTCAAGTAAGCAGGAGGGGACGGTGTCCAGCACATAATTTGAAGTGGTAGTCTAGGGTAAAGGACAAACCTTTCATCTACAGTTTGAGAAAGAAGGCTAGTAATGTGACTAATGTGAATAGATATGGTGATGGAAGTTTGTGGAAATTTTTTCCTGACCACCACAACTCTCTCAGGGAAGTAGGAAGCAAAGTTGTCACCTGACAGGATGGGAGGGAAGGTGCCCAGGGTTTGAGGAGAGAGAAGGCACTGAACAAACCCAACTTCAGTATAAGGGTGGGAGAGGAAGTGAACTAGGGATGTGTAGAGTGACTCCTTGGGAACACTAAGGGACCATTTGAGGTTTGAGATCATAAATTTACAGTGGGTCCAGCCAGTGCTGAGATGTTTTTCCCAGCCATGTTCAGCCATGTTCATGCAAATGCAGAGAATATACTGGATTTATACTGTCAAGGTAGTTGACAGTGTTTTATAATGTCTACTATGGGATTTAAGCAGGGTAAGAAGAGCGAGGATATCTAAGGGGGTACAAGGTTGTGAAAAGGTGATAGGATCAATGGATTAAAAATCCTGGTGGGGTTAAAGGATTGTTGGACTTTGAACACTAGAGAGAATTAAACTGGAAAGATCAGTGAAAAAAAGTTGAGTTCATTTTTTTGTTGCAATCCATGTGGAGAGTACTAGAACTATGAAATCCCAGACAAGTCTTATATTTTCTCCTGTTTCAAGGGTTTTGCCACTTGGATTTGCTTTTAATGTTAACTTCTCAGTTTGGGAGTAAATTTTAACCCCAAATTTGCTTGAGGGAAAACTGAGACTTCAGTTTTTCAAAGTAGACTTTGAAAATGCAATTCAGAGTCCTAGCATCATATATTTTATCCACAATTTGTTAGTGTATATCTCTAAAAGTTATTTTAGAGATTTTAGGGCTATTTTAGGACTTTTTTTTGTTTTGTTTTTGTTTTTTAGCACAACCACAATACTATCACAGCAAAACAAAAACCAAACCAAACTAATATCAATGTCTTAAGATTACCAAATATCAGATTGGTTTTAAAGTTTTCAGTTATCTCATGTATCATAATTTTGAATTCTTTTGAATCAGGCTCTAAATAAGGTTAAAAAATCATATTAGTTAAATCCTTAGGTTTTACCTCCAACTTGTGTTTTCTTGTAATTATTATAAATCAGATCTTATTTTTATGATTGCTGGTATAATTTGACATGTTTCTTTGTCATTTGTATTTTCTATAAGTTGAACTGGATCTAAGTTAAAAATTTTTCATGTGTGGCAAACTGTGTTTTTCCATTAAGAAGATGTAATTCCTGTTTGTTCTCTTTTTGTAAGGTTAGCAGTCATTGATACTCAATGCTGACACCCATTATGTTTTCTATCAGGAAATTTTCACATACTAAGGACATAAATACAGGGTAGTCATTCCATCATATTTCACTGAAGCATTTATAATTTGCCATTCTATTAACTTCAACAAAATAAGACTTCTTGTTGTCATTGCTATTTGTTCCAGTGCCTGGCCTTACAACAGGTTGGCTACCTAGATGCCTGAAGCACCATTTATTTGTCTTTGAGATTTGAACCAATACACTCCTGCTGTCAAAACGTGGTGGATGTATTGGTAACGGGCTGGCACAGCTACCGCTAACTCCTAGAGCCATGAGAAAGCAGTAAGGAATTCACTGACAACTGACATCAAAGCAAATTATGAGAAAGCTTCTGGCAGCAGGGTAAAACGGTGAATATAAAAAGGGATAATGGACCTGACTAACGCTTGAAATGCTGTATTTTCAAAGTGGAGACATGAGAACACATATTATGGCAGATTGAAATGATCTCTCATGGAACAAAAGATCTAAATTGAAGTGAGACTTTTAAAAAACATACGTAATGTATTTCCTACATTGGAAGAAATGAAAGAGACCAAGGCATGATACCAGCTCCCTTATGATATATATTGACTGGGACAAAGAAACTAATGGCTGATTTTTTATTTGGAAAAAAGGACACAGAGAACATGAGAACCAGAGAAAGTCCAAAAGTAATTATAGAAATATTTTGAGGAGAAAACAAGAGTAAGTTATAAGCTTAAATTAAGAAGGAAAGCAAAGGTAAAAAACAATTTAATCTCGATGTAAAGTAGTTTTGCAATGCTTAATAAGCAGTTAAAATATTAAAACTCTTTGATCCAGTTATTCTACTTCTAAGAAACTTAGAAAAAGTCTGTCGTGTGCATGTTTGAGTTGTTCAACATGTGGTTTATAAGTACCAAAATTTAAAATGGCTACCCCAACATATACATCTGAGAAATAATTAGATTAATAACAGCATAGAGTATGTCATTCAAAATGATTTTTGTAAAATAATTGATGACATGGGAGACTGGCTATACTACAGTGTCAATTATTTTATATATTTGCACATAGGAAATATGTATATGATATAGTATCAACGAGTATATATAATGATAGTGGATATATAATGATACATCAGGATGGAAAAAAAGTAAAGCCACTATTAATAGCTTCTGGGAAAAAACGTCAAATGGGGCCACTTTTAGTAAAGCGTATTCTAAAGATGAAGCTGAGAGTGTAAGTGGAAACTGCTCAGAAAACTTGCAGGGGATATAGGCTTCTAAGAAGCACAGAATGTTTTCCTACGCAGTCTCCACAGAAGCCTAGGGTAGGGAAGGGTTTATCTCAAAAAGATTTGTGTGTGTGGCTTTGTCTAATGAGGTCAATAAGATTAAGAAGACAAAAACTTAAGAGAATTGTGTTGTAGAAATACTTTCAACTTAGACCGAAAGGGATAGAGATAACAAAAAAATAACATTTTGGAAACATTTGGGAAAAGGGAAAATTCGCTTTCTGTTAATTGGCAAATGTTCCGGTGTTATTTTGTTTTTGTTGGAATGTGTAATTTTATACGTATACACATATGGACTAGCATCTCCGCTGAGTATATAAGGTTTAGAAAAGATGGTAAAATATTGATTCTTGCTAATGTATCTCAATAAAACCCACTGGAACTCAAAAGGAACAGAAATAGCAGAAAATGAGAAGAGGCTTTACACTATCTCAGTATAGAGAGAAGTATGATATCTCATCATAATAAAAAAATGTGTCACATAAGAGGTGCTGGAAAAGAATTCCCTAAAATACCAGTTCTGTTTCTGGGTAGTAAGGTCTTGGGGTGATGTCTTTTTTTTCCTATTTCCTTCTCTGTACTTTTGAAATTTTCTGTGTGATTCACATTGATTATTTCTCCCCAAAAGTATAAAAACAAACTTAACAGAAAGATAAGAATTCAAAACAAGACCAATTGTCAGTGCCTGTTAGACACATGGACGGAACTGTTATCACTTCTCCAGCCAGCAAAGAGTTTCACTCCCTTTCATTGACAACTTCTTGAATGTGTGGCCTATGTTTTTTACTTCACTTGTTTCCCACAATTGTTTCTTCAAGTTCCTGAAATCTGGATTATGTAAATCGACTCTTCTAAAATGACATTCAGTTGTCACCAATTGTATCCTATCCAGTGCTGTTACCCAGACTTCTTTCTAATTAAATTTCTCTCAACATGAGATACCAACTTCTTTCTAACCTCACAGAAAATGGAAGAAAACAAAATGTATTTAACAGGGGAGTAAATATGATTCTGTTTTAGAAAAGGTAGAGTAATAGTACCAGAATGACCACATACATCCTGTTTCTGTGAAATCTGTCCCTTTGTGACCTTTGGTCACATATTTTTATCACGGGCTGGTAACTTTCTTATCAGTTTCTGTGAACTTTCCATCTAGCTATTGTTAAAGAAAGGGCACACTTATGTGTATAACTTTGATTCAAACTGTACAAAAAGAAAATCTTAAACAAAAGATGTATACCCCTAATATTCTGAAATTAAAAATATATATTGTTAAAGATATTATTTCAAATCTGTGATGAATTTTTCTTCCAGTTTATTTTTTGTCTCTATGTTTCATTATGAATGTAACGCACATTGTTTGTAACAAACGCAAACAATATAGACATTCATATAATAACAACCAAAGCGTTGGATAACATGGTATACAAAATAATTTTGTATTTAAGCTACCCTCTTTTTTATGCTTCCTGTTTCTTCATCGCATTGTTTAAGATCATGCATGTGTCTGTATATTTTCCATAGAGATTTTCATCTCTCTAGTATGGTGTGGAGTTTGGGAGTTTGTTGCCTTGATTGAATCCCCAGTGTCCCTCTTGCTCAACCTTCTGAGAAGAAATCTTACTGATTATAAGTCACATGTTTCTAGAACTTCCATGGCAGATATGGTAAAACATTTTGGTAACCAAAGAAGCAATATGAACTAATGTTTTGTTTAAGAAGTGATCCTTTAAGTCACCTATAAAAACAAACAGAAAAACAATAAGAAAGTATTAGGGAAAGCTATAATAACATAGCTTTATTTAACATATCTCCTCTATAACAGATATCCTCTATAAACACAAGCCCACCAAGCATCTGTTCTCATAAGAAAGCATTAATGGGCCTTTACACTGGCGTCTGTACCAGAGGTTATCTATAATACCACACAATACACTGTTTTCTGCAATAAACTGAACAGTCTAAAGCTTGGCAGGCACATAAAGCCACATACATTAATAGACAGGGTAGTAGCTTTAAGCTGCTAATATTTGCTAGTCTTTGTTCTTTCTGCAAAAGGATAAAAGAAAAGCACAAATTTGTTCAAAACACCCAGATGAATAACTTTTTACTTATGTTTAAAACCTCCATTAATCTACCAGGATGATGAATTTTGTTTCTATTGTACCTAATTAACTGACTATATATCAGTTCTCTGGACACAGACAATGAGACCAGTTGCATTTTGATTGCTGGTTAAAAAAAAAAAAAAATCCTTTCCTCTTCCAGGTCTGTTTCTTAAGTCAAAAAAGCCCCTAAGTCCAGGCAATAACTTCTCCTTGGCCCCATCAAAATAGTAAATAACTTATTTTTGAAAATGGTGGACTTTGCCATTTACTTATTCATTCATTCATTCTATAAGCTTTTATAGAATAATCTTTTTGTTCTATCTTCCTTCTCATCACCAGGGACACAAGGATGAATAAAAAATACAGTCATTTCTTTTGAGTCTCTTCCAAAAGACAAGTCAGAGCTACAAAATATTATTCCAGGGATATCCTATATATTATAAGTCACATGAAAGAAAGAACTATGATTTATAGAAAAGAATTAAGAGAGGACATACATGAAACTACTACATACACATGGAGAGATAATGGAAAGCTTTTTTGAGCGGTGCTGTTCCAGCTGGAACTTAATTTAGAAGGCTGGCTAAAGGTTATTCAGATAGACAAAGCAGGAACAAGTATTCTAGAAAAAGGGAATACCAAGAGTAAAAGGAAAAAGGCACAAAAGGTTTTTCCCTTTTTTGATTTCTCTCTCCGCCAGGGGTGGGGAACCTGTGGCCTTCTGATATCAAGATTATTCTTTTTTAAGCACCAAAGAAGATAAGAAAAGCTTCATCTTTCTCTACTGCAGTGGTTCTCAACCTTCCTAATGCCGCAACCCTTTAATATAGTTCCTGTGGGTCGTGACCCACAGGTTGAGAGCCACTGCTCTACTGCACCCCTTTTGGTAAAGGGGTTTTATTTGTAAAATTTGAATTTAGTCAAAAAGGTGCACTCAGGATCCAGAAGGCCAAATGTAGCTTTTTTTTTTTTTTTTTTTTTGAGATAGAGCCTCAAGCTGTCGCCCTGGGTAGAGTGCAGTAGCGTCACAGCTCACAGCAACCTCCAACTCCTGGGCTTAAGAGATTCTCTTGCCTCAGCCTCCCAAGTAGCTGGGATTACAGGCACCCACCACAATGCCTGGCTATTTTTTGGTTGTAGTTGTCATTGTTGTTTGGCAGGCCTGGGCTGGATTCAAACCCACCGGGTCTGGTGTATGTGGCTGGTGCCCTAGACACTTGAGCTACAGGCACTGAGCCCAAATGTAGGTTTAAGGCCACAGATTCCCCAACCTGTATAACCATTTCTTTCTATTTATTCCTGTCATTTCCTATGTTTATTCTTGTCATTTAAAAAAATTCTTCCAGTTTGGAGCCTGTAGCTGAAAAACACAGTTGCTGGTTTCAAAAGACATAAAGATATAGGGATATGATCATTATATATTCTTCCTTGAAAATAGTTACAAAAGACGCAAAGCATGATCTTATATTTGTATAAAAATGTACATAGAGAGACATATAGAGAAAACACCAGGAAGATGTCCTATCTAAGAAAGTACAGTATTCTTCCTAGGTTTTGGAATTACCAATAATTTTAATTTTAACTTTTACATATTTGCCATACTGTCTATAATGAACACATCTCATTTTATAATCACAAGAAAAATCACAATAGATTCCAGCGAGACTCCTCAAAAAATAATAATAAATAATAAATAAATTTCAGTGGCAAAGGTTATGGAATAAACATATTCATGATAGTTTAATGGACTTATGGTATTCCACCTCTTGTCTTTGGTTTGTAAATTATAGGTCAAAGCTAAGTACAAGAAATGTGGCCTGCTTGTCTCTCAGTGGAGAACCTTGCCTTTGTATTTTAACCAATTGGATAAATATTTGGGAAAAAATAACTGATACTGTAATACAGATTTGAGTACATGTGCTTATATAAAAATTAAAATTAAAATTTCAAGTATTTGTATGCCTTCAACTTTGAGGAAGCAACTTTTAAAAAAATTATCAACAATTGTGAGTTTAAAATGTTCAATTCACCTTTGGATGAACTTTAAGAGATTTCTGTTGTAACATAATTGAGATTGGATTATTATTGATTTAAGACTGTTTTCTTCACATCATAGTTTATCAGCTGGCTAAAACTCAGCATTTATCAAAAAAGATGACTTTAGTTCTGTCAATAATGTTGCTTAGAAGAAATAGCCTATTAAAAATTGTCATTGTTAGTATCAGTATCTGCTCTAACTTTTAGTAAAGTTCTTGTATTTTACAAGACTATCTTGTTTCACAGTGAGAAATATGTGGTCAGTGAGGATGTAAGTTATCTGTTGAAAGTCATAATAATAATAACCATATTTACTCATCGCTTTCTATGCGTTCCTCTCACTCAAGTGGTGAGAGAGGTGTCCTAATTATGAAATGTTAATTATGTCAAAACAATCAGAAAGTAATTTCTTTCTAAAAGATTATCAATGATGTATGTGACATAACGATTAGGAACTCAGAATCTGAGTTCAAATTCTGACTTCATCACCTAGCATTTATGATGTCGGGAAATATATAAACCTAACCTTCGCTTCCCCATCACTAAAACAAAACAAAACATTACACCTATCTCATGAAGTTCTTATGAGGAGTAAGTGCCATGAACCAAAAGTAGCACTTAGTGTGCCTTACACACACACATGGTAAGGGTTCAGTAAATGTCAGCTGTTTCCATAGCACCCGTGCCATCTAATATAGAAAGGAACATTCAAAAACCTCCATTTATCTTTGATTTTCTTTTATTCAATTATCTACTTACAGGATAACTTTTCTCATTCTTTGGAATGCAGTGTACTAAATAGAAAAGGTAAGATGTAAAATTTCTGTGGCAAACATTAAAAGCTACTGTAATTTTTCTCAAGTAGGTGTTCTTAAATCTCACCTAAAATATTTACTGGCTTCAAACCATCCGCATTGAACCTACTCAGTGTGAAGCAGTTCTGAGTGAGATCCATAGAGATTCTGAGAATATGCTTCTGTGCTTTGGAGACCATAAATGCTAGAATAATAAAAATTTTGCCTGCCTCAGAGATCTATTCAATTCTCACATTTGCTTTACATTGAAGAGCACAGAAATTTTTATTTGGAAAAAAACCCAACTGGCCCTAACCTCTACCCCACCTCCCTACAAGTGTGTGTGTGTGTGTGTATGCATGTATGTATACACGAATTGCATAATTTGGGTGCCAAAATGAAGGATTATTTTCTAGAGGATCTTGAAGCCAGCATAGAGATATCTACTACTTCCACTTATTTAGAATGATTCTACTGACAAAAAGAAGAAAAGCTTTGGAAGTTGTTCTTTTCTGAAAGTAGTTTTTAAAAAAATCACAATGCCTCAAAGTTATAAATAGCAGAGTTGAGTTACCAATTTATAGGGATGAAAAGCTTTCATTCTACAGCTTCTATCTTGAGCTTTCATAAGATGCTGGATCCTATTAACCAACCCACTATCATCTTTGTTCAGCATGCAAATCAGATGGGCTATCAGATACTATTAGTTTTTCATTTTTTGGTGGCAGTTTCTCACTCTGTCACCTGAGCTAGAGTGCAGCGTCATCATCACAGCTCACTACAACCTCAAATTCCTGAGCTCAAGCAATCCTACCACCTTAGCCTTCCAGACTGCCAGGATTACAGGTGTGGTGACCACACCTAACCAATTTTCTTTCTTTTTATTTCATATTTAAATTTATTTATTTAACTTTTGGGGGACAAATATGTATAGTTCACATCTTCAAATTACAAATTGAAGAGAAAGGAAAGAAGCTAGCAGTCTGAGGACTATTTTTTTCTTTCTAACATTTACATTAAAAACATTGCTTTCCTCTACATCATGAATGGGAGGAAAAGAGACCATGCAAGAGTACTCTTGAAAATAATTCATGTCCAGAAAAGGAATTCCTAAAATTAAACACTATATTTTAATATGAAATGAGATTTAGTAAATCAGAATTCATATTTAAGAGAAGGTTCTTATTAACTGAAAGGAAGGTATTGATTTGGATTTAATATAATCAATATATTCCTGGAAATATCTTTGCTTTTATGAGGTTTATATATATATTCACTGGTAGAGTTAGATGTGCCCTGTTCTGTCCATTTATTCCAATATTTTAAATAACTTTGAAAATATATCTTTAAGGCAATTTAATCACCTAAAACAATTAGGTGTTCTCCAGTAGGCGTCTACAGCTACCAATAACTAGACGTGGGTGAGATTTATAATGAAAATGGGAATTGCAACAATTCTCTCTCTCTAACACACACATACACATGCTCACATTTTATTAAACAATATTTATAGCAATCTGGTTAAAAAAAACAGGTAATACAACTTGTTATATAAGCTTTCACCCTATCATCACTTTAAATGCTCCAAACAAATGTTGCATAAAATGTTCACTATAGGAAATATTCAATTAATTTTATTATATCTTCTGCATGAAACAAATAGAATGTAAGAATGAATAGACATAGTGCCACTTAGGCATCAAGCTCAGACAGAATCACTAACAATACCAACACAGGATTTACTACACCCTCACCTGCTGAAGAGCCTGAACAATTCGTCCTCTTCAGGTGGAATGTCCTACCTTCCAGACTGTCGTAAATTCTCTTTCTGGTGTCATTTACATTGCACCTCCACCCTTGCAGTATCTAGAACTCAAATCTAAAGCCTTGGTTAGAAGCTGTCACCTTGTTAGAAGCTGATCACGTGTTTTTCTTCTTACATCACATCAGGAAGCACCTATCTCTGCTAAGGCAGAATGAAGATGGTAATAGACTAACCTTACAGTAAAAGTGGTAAACAGGACTGAAAAGATCTTATATATATTCTCTGGTAGAGTTAGATGTGCCCTGTTCTGTCCATTTATTCCAATATTTTGGAATATATATAATGCACATGAAGATTGCATTTTATATTACAGAGGTGAGAATGAGTAAGAAACTAAATAAATATAATAATCTCCAGTACTGATAAAATTACAAATAATATAAAACAAGAAAATTAGTGAATGAGATAAAGAGTACACATGGTGGTGCAGGAAAGCCTCTATGAAGAGGTGACATTGGAGCACAGACTGAAAGAGAGAAAAAGCCAGCAAAGAGAAAGCCTGTAAGGGGGGATTCCAAGGAGAGTGGAAATAAGTTTTGTGTTTGTGGCATAAGTAAATCTGGTGTGTTGGAGGCAAAGAAAGGAGACTTAGAGTGGATCATTGGTGATCTGGGCAATATGGCAGACTGCATACTATGTATCATAACTCCCTCTGCCACCAAACACATAGAAATGATGAATAACATATTACATATTTACTTGTGAATGTATAGCTGAATTTATAATAAAGCACGTCAAGTCTCCATTTGCCAAAAATATGGAGGGTGCAGTAAAGTGGTAAGGTCAAACTGCAAGGTGGCAGAGGGAAGAATAAGTGCTGGTAATCAAGAGTATGGGTTTTAATAACCCCAACAGGGTAAGAAATGAGGCCATGGGCCCAGTGAGTCAGGAAGTCAAAATTGAATTGCTTTTAGGGGACTATAAAATTTTCCCACCAGCACAAAGCCATTCCTTCAAAATGTAACTTTAATGGAGAGCAGCAGCTCTGGTTGTTTAATTCACTGCTATATCCCTAGTCCTTAGCACAAGAACTTACTAAATGTTTATTGGATAAATGAATGTCTTGGCCTGGGCTCTAAATAAGGAGGAAAAAGACTCCATGTGTGTTTATAACCACTGGTCTGCCCTCACATAAATCTGAGGGCTCAGAATCAAAACTGATAATGCATGTGAGATTTGCCAATCTCCAAGCTGAGAAACTAACACAAAAAGTGCCCCCAAACTATGATACCCTCCGGGAGTCTAGAAGTTGCAAAAGGGACACATCTTCAACCAAGATTTTTCTACAGAAAAAAAGTAAAACACATCAAAAATAAGCTTAGAGTCTAAAATTATAAAACAGATAAGGAAATAAGCCTCCAGCACGGAAGTTAGCAGATCTAACATACTCAAGAACTTCAGATAGTAAAAAAAGCTGACATAGAATAAATATAACTAAGCTTAGAAGTATTATAGAAATAGAAAAGGATTCAAAACCTGAGAGAAGAGAGGAAGACTACTTTAAAAAGAAATACAAACAGGTGTGAAATGGATCAAAATTATTTTCATAACAGAGAAGTTAGTTCCCCATGTGGTAAACTTTTGCCAAAGGAAGATAGAAGGGAGAGTCCTGGACAAGTGATTTCTCCTTCCTTCCTCTCTCTCCTTGACTGCTCAAAACAGGGATTCTACACACAGCTGGGTCAGAGACATGGTGCTGAGCAGCCGCACCTACCCATTGCCCTGCTTTGGCATCCCAGTTCATTGTAAATATTAATGACTTTCATAGCACTTAATGTCTAAGCTTAAACGGCACCTTATATTTCTAAGACTATAGAAGAGATTAGTTATTGTCTAACAGTGAAACTATGAAAACACAACATGCAATGGATGAAATTTTAGAGTTGTAGCAGGATATTTACCCAAAGTAATACTTAATAAATGGCAGGTTTATTAATTGAGAAACACTAAAATGCTAATTGAGATGTAAACATTAGTATAAAACACTAGACAAATATAAAATATTATTATTAAGGCCACTTATAGAAAACATTATAGAGAGAATGGCATTTCAGAAAACCTCAGACCTATTGTGAGATAGGCCAGAGGACCTAGAGACAACTTGCATGCGTATTTCAGATCACCTTGGATAAGTCCAGGGGAAGCTATGCAGTAGGCCTTAAATAATTTGAGGGAGATTACCTTTCTCTTCTGTATTAGCACTCTGTTATATTTTTATGGGAAATTATTGTTTATCGATGGAGGAAACACTGAATCAATCAGTTTCCCCAAAACACTTCAGTCATCCTTGTTTCCTGATGCAGAACAGTAAAACACGATGAGGTAATGAATGATATGAGGTAATGAAATGATATGAAATGTTTCTCTCAAAATCTTTGGTCACTGAGGTAAAGATTTCTTTTGTTTGGATTCAATTTCTTTCCTTAGTATTAGTTTAAAGCTTCTATCCCATAGTCTGCCCAAGACTTGATTAAATATCATCCCATTAACAGTCTGCTTTACGAATCTCCTACATAAACTCTTCTTTGGGGGAGACATAGTTTCAGTTCAGTTTTTTCTCTTCTCGTCACTTATGATCTCACCAAATCTCTGTTACTACTGCTTTTCAAAAATCACCTGTTTTCTCCACCTACTTCTATTCTTTAAAAAAAAAATTGCTTCTCTGTAATTCTGGATTCACAGCCTCATAAACCCACACCAAATTGTTGGACATCTTGTTTCTATATTTTTATACTAATATTAGGATAAAATTTAGCACATTTAAAACCAAATGGCATATTTGCTTTTGGTTTATCTCTGGTTGCTCTGGGTTACTCCTAATCCACATATATGTTACCACAAGGAAAGAAGGAAAGAAAAACTATACAAAAAACGCCTTTGAGATTCTAGCAACATTATGCCACAGCTTTCAATAGTGAATTAGATGAGAAATTGTTTTCTGGATTAAAAGTGTGTTACTAAGGGAGAAAGATTTCTAGTTCTAAATTTACAACTAACCAACTTGGTGACCTTCCATAATCACTTACACTCTTTGGATCTCAGTTTCCTAAAATACCAAATACATAGGCTAAAGCTGAAAATATAATTCAAAGATCACTGGCTCTATTTTCTTTTTCTTTTTCTTTTCTTTTTTTTTTTTTATTAAATCATAGCTGTGTACATTAATGAGATCATGGGGCACCATACGCTGGTTTTATAGACTGTTTGACATATTTTCATCACACTGGTTAACATAGCCTTCCTGGCATTTTCTTAGTTATTGTGTTAAGACATTTATATTCTACATTTACCATATATACTCGAGTATAAGCCGAGTTTTTGTGCCAAAAATTTGTGCCGAAAAACCCGAACT
>CAUYPK010064853.1:0-40294 GCA_963574355.1 Loris lydekkerianus
CCCTGAAAATAAGACATCCTCCGAAAATAAGACCTACTTACAGGAAAGATAAGATGTCCCCTGAAAATAAGACCTAGTGCATCTTTGGGAGCAAAACTTAATATAAGACACTGTCTTATTTTTGGGGAAACAGGGTAGTAATGATATAAAAACCCAGCCATTTGCGTCTGTTGTATGTCTTTTTCCAGTTGCTGCATGAAACCCTACTTTATGATTATACACACTGTTCCCAGCCCTTGCTGGGTTTCACTCATCTCTTCATATTCACACAAGCGCAGAAAGCGCAGGTTTGAAAATTTATACCGCAGTATTCTTAAAGGCCTTTAAAAAGCTGCTTCCAATTGAAAGTCATCTTTTTAATGTCCATGAAAGAGAATTTACACCATATTTATGGCCTGGACATAATCATTACCTTCCAATAAAAATGACTCATTAAATAAAAAGCAATTTTCACCCATGAGCTCTTAGAATATATTTGCTTACTTATAGAAATCCAATAGCCGCATGCTCGAAATTTTCTGCATTTCTCAATACAATTATTTGGGGCTCACATGTCTATGCGAGACTTGCCAAATCAGAGCAATTCAGAAACGCTAAGAAGACAGACAACAATCACAACACGTACCCAAGCACACAAAACCACGCTCGCTATCCAAAATGAGAAATTCTAGGATCCATTTGAGAGGGACAGTGGCCTTCCAACCATTATTCACTCAGCATCTGGTCAGAAGCCAAAACACAGCAGGGCTGCTGTCTCCAATGTCTTTATTAAGAATCCCATGAGCCAACTAGGAAATATTCCCCTGCAACACAGAGATATCTGTTAGAGTGACAGGCCATCTACCCAGAGCTGGCTCCCAAGCCCTGCTTGTTCCGAGAGCACTAGAGGTCCCCAGGACCATTCGCTATTTGACTGAGCGGCCACAGCACATTTGTTCCTGTCCTCACCAGGTTGCTTTTCCACTTCATCTCCCTCTGCCTGAAACCAGAACTGATGTTAGACAAAGCAAACAATTGAATTTTACTAACGGGGTGGGAACTCGACCTTGTAGCTGAGAAACAGCTTTGGTTTCAGAAGGACAAAAGAAGGCAGGAGTCTCTCTTTTCCCATCCACCCCCAGCCAAGTGGCCTTGGCTGGTCAATTCCAGCGGAGAATTTGTAATATCCCAGGAAATACCTCAGCCAGGAAAGACGGAGTGCAGAAGGCCACTCTTTGTTTAACAGGCATTGCCTGGAGCCGCCAGGGAATGGTTTATATTCGTTTGTGATTTCCATAGTACTCTAACATTTTATAACGGTGCTACAGTTTCTCAGTTTAATGTCTGGTGTTTTAATGCTGTGTTTATTTATCTTACCAAAACAAAGTAATAATTGCAAAGTAGAAAAACACTTTGGGAAAAGAAATGTTTGCATATGTTAATGACTTAAAGAGTTCTGTGAGCAAAAGCTGAAGACATATGATAAAAAAATAAATAAAAATGTGTTTTCACCTTTGTTTCAAACATTAGTACACACACAGTCAACTCTGCCATTGGCATTCGAGTAAAAGGTGGTAATTATTAACAGCCGTGTCAGTGACTCAGCATCTCAGTAATAAATATAGCTAATAATGACAACCTAAGCCACCAAATTCATCTTCTAAATTATCAGGACAATCTTGAGCAAAATAGCACCCAGGCGTTCAAGTCCTGGGTTCAAGGCTCAACTTGAACCTAGTGCCCCTGACCAGCCCTAGGGCCTTAGGACCCAGTAAGTCACAGCTTCCTCAAACGTCAACCCTGGGTCCCGGCTTCAACAGGCTCCAAAGAGCCCTTACATATTTTTCTTTAAAATGCAATGTGATTATAATTTTACCAGGGAAAATATTAACTTACTCTAATTGTTTGAAAGTGCGTAATTTAGGAATGGTGTATGTGTGTGTGTGTTTACTAAACAGGTGAACACACGTTGACTTCCCTGCAGGCAGGTTTTATCTTCCCAGTCAGAACGGAAGTCCTTTGACTGCAGGACGGAGCTCCAGGGCCACCAACTCAGATGACACATGTGACATGTTAGCTGTTCGATCCACTATGCTTAAAGACAACACATTTCACAACAGTGAAAGTGCAACTACTATAAAATGGTATTCGGAAAAATTCCTCCATAAGGAAGATGCGATCAATGGACACAATTAAGAGTGGGGGTGGAGCAGTGCAAACATCTGTCCCCTTACGGAACAGACGTGGCAGAGCTGGGGGAAATTTGAGGCAGTGTCCGTTCATGTCAAGACTCAATTCACTGGAAAATACTTTGAAACAGGACACCTGTATGCCTAAAAAATATGCACTTACAATCATGCCTTTCAAATTACATTCTTCTACAATTCATAGTGATTTTTTTTTTAAATTACAAAGAGTAGTGATCAGAGTTTATGGCAATCGACCAAACTCATGCCCCATCTTTTCTGCCTTCCTGAAAAAATCAAACAGTTTACAAATTTTTTCATGATTTTAACCAGAGGCATGGGTGAGTTCAAGAACATGAAAACCTCGCAGAGTGTCTAACAGACAATGTTAAGTGTGGGGTGATGGGGGTGATGGTGTTACCTTATTCTGCAACATGATGTCTACCTAGGGTGACAGCTTGAGGGAGGGAGGGAGGGAGGGAAGGAAGGAAGGAAGGAAGGAAGGAAGGAAGGAGTTCCTGGCCATGACAGGATGGGAGGTCAGGCACACCTTGTCAGGCAAGGCCTGCAGCAGGGTTTATACAGAGTTTTACCGGCACTCAGTCACACTCAGGCATTCGTGTATTGGTTCCGCCGTGGCAGAGTATTTGTGACAGAGACATATGGTCTGCAAACCCTAAAATATTTACTATCTGGCCCTTTACAGAAAAGTTTGTCAGCCCTTGATCTAAAGAATTAAAACTCAAATATAACTATTTCAACGTAAAAAAAAAAAAAAAAAGGAGGAGGAGAAGATGGACAGTAACAGTTAGTATTATATTGTGACCAGGAAGGAATATGGGCAAATAAGCTCGAGAAGAGAAACTCTCAAATTCTTCCTGCTCCCTCCCCACTTCCAGCCCAGGAGCTCGGGCACCTACAGTTGACTCCGGATGCTCATAATAAAGAAGGGGAATTGATAAAAGATGTTTTGTCACATCAGTCAAAGAATTCAAAGTGCCGCCACTTTCCCCCTGTAGTTCTTAGCAGCCCATGGTCCACAGAAATAGGGATCACAAAACCTTGAACACCAGACCCCTCGGGAAATGTGTTATTTTGTATATCTGAGTACCGGCCAGGTAAGGCATCATGATTTGTGGAGTTTTGTTTTGCTTAGGGTTTTTTTGGGGGGTGGGGGGCGGGGGGAGATAAAATAATCCTTCCAAAGTGCACTGCAAGTCTCTACCTAAACTCAGACTGTGCACCAAGACCTGCTCAGCGCAGCCTTCTCCACAGCTGCCCCAACTCAGCATTCACCCCACTTCCCGACAGCTCCCCGCTGCCGCAACAGAGTAAGGAGGCCCCTCGGGGTGCTCACTGATGAAGAGACGTGCTACCTGAACACTGACCAGAAAGCACCGGCTTCTTTACCTGCTGACTAGGCACCTCCAACAAACTGTGGTTCTGTGACTTAACGTCCTGTGTCTGTGGTTCCCAACCCCTGGGCTGCAGCCCATCCCTGGTGCACGGCCCAGGACTGATACGATGCCTATTAGGAACCATCATGCCTGAGCTGCACCTCTAGTCCCATCCTCTCCATTCCCCACCCCAAGGTTGGTGCTGTCTCCCCCAGGCAGTCCCTGATCCCAATAAGGTTGGGGTCCACTTTCCTACTAATAGATCTGGCTGATAAGAGGCCAGACATGGGAAGAAGCCAGAGGAGAAAGTCCTCATCCTTCCTACCAACTCCAGGCTGCCTGGTTCTAGGTGCCGTGGTCCTCACTGCCCTCCCTGGAGACGGGCGGGTTGCCTGAACAATGGCAGGGGCATTGTGAGGGGCTGCGGCCAACCTGACTACACACCAACTCATATCTGGTCTCCCTTCCATAAGTGTGGCTTTCCTGCTTCTTCACTCCTGCTCCCCTAGAATTATACCCTTAATAAAACGTTCTGTAGCTTTTCCCTCTGGCTCTGTTTTCTAGGGAACCAGGGTCATGACAGGGATCCTGACTCTTCATTACGGTGATCAGCCACTACCTAGTGGGGTAATGAAGGGATGAGCTCCCTTGGGGCTGTCTATCCAGAAAGCGCCTGGATTGTCCTGCTTGGGCTCTTAGACCCTGGGGCCGACCTACCTCCTTCAAACCCCAGCTCCACCACAAACTGTGAAACCAGGACAAGAAATTTAAAATCAAGCTTTTCCTTCCTCATCTATAAGATATAGATTATAAGAGCACTTATCTCATACCATCCTTACGAAAAGTGATTTGATGTGTATTTAATACCTGACACATAATAAACACAGAATGGGTGGGCGTTAGTTATTTCTCTTGATGCCTGAATAATAGCCTAATTTCTCATAGTTACAAGTATGTCTACCTGAGCAAATATCTCTGCCTTGCTATTTCTAAAATACTACAGGTTTATATATCAGAAAGCCAATCTTACTAAAATTGTGTACAAAATAAAAGGAGATAGGGTCTGGATAAGAATATAAGAGTTTATGTATATTGGTGCAATTTCTTTGTAAAGTCTATTTAAAAGGCCCTCAACAGCAATGTTTGCTTGTATTCCAGTTCTTAAGCATATTCTACCAAATTGTGAAGTTCTAAATTAGCTGAAGTACTATTACACATCTTTGAGTCGCGCCGTATCCCTGCAGAATATAGAATTTTGAGTTAGCATGATTACCCTTGAATACATACACTGTACTGGCTGTAAACACAAGACTTTAATGACCACAAATGGGGCTCTCACTCACTCCATTTCTGAGTTTACAAGTTTACCTTGTAAGATAAATATCAATTTATGATCAATTACCAGTCAGACAGAAGAGGAAGAACACCTGATATTTTAGTATCTCAGAGCTGCATTTTTAAAACAGTTATCCACGATTTAATAACTGTGCCTTCATTTCAAGCCTCACTCAGTTTAATCATTACTCTTTACTTAACCGAAGATTCCATTAGAAGTATTCTCAAGGTGCAACAAAGAATCCCTAACTCTACTGCGGTTTCTGGAGATGTGTGACATGCATCAGGGAGAAAGAAAACTAACCTTACTTTCCATCTTCATAGCCCCAGGGCCTCAGACTCACATATCACAAGTATAAAATTCCTTATCAAAGCAGACTTCAAGACCATGTTTTTTTTGTTTTTTTTTGTTTTCCATTTTATATTCAATTTATTTCCAGTGTCTGATATGTAGAATTAAGTCAAAAGCTACTTTTTGCTAATGAACGCATGCGTGTCATAGCCCTTGAAATACACTTGTGGTGCATCTTACAATGGTATATGTGAAACTTAGTAAATGTGGAATGTAAATGTCTCAACACAATAACTGTGAAAGTGCCAGGAAGGCTATGTTAACCAGTGTGATATAAATGTGTCAACCGGTCTGTGAAACTAGTGTATGATGCCCCATGATCATACCAATGTACACAGCTATGATTTAATTAAAAAAAAAAAAAAAGAAAGAAAGCCAAGTCTGGGAGACAACGAAAATTATTAACAACTGTGATCTGAGTTGGGCTATATTCTTTCATGCAATTTCAGCAGAGACTCTGTAATGGAAAATTCCTAGGGAACACAGGGCCTTAAGTAGATGTTTCATATTGTGATTTATTTCCAAAAAGAATGATCAACTATTGACCATTCAAAAATGGATTTAATGCTTTACTTCCTCCTTCAGAAGGACGCATCAGGCACATTTTACTTTAATCTTGATAACTCAGGTTTTAAGACTGTTTTCTATATGAATATAGTCATACTATGAATATGCCTTCTGGATTCTATCTGAACAAGGAAATTGTAAGTGATATTAAGATTTCAACCAATGTTTATTTTTAATAATCAATGTGCTTTATCTTAGGGTCTATGCAATAAAATCAGAAACGTCCTACCAAAACCAGCAGTGGGTAGGGATGGAAAGTAGATGACGGCAAGATGTGCTAACACGATGCAAATTATCATAAATTATATCATTTTTAGCAAATTATAACAATAATGTGCAAGTTATTAAAGTAATTCTCCTTACGATTTAGGAGAAATCCCCATATTATCTGAAGAGTCTAAGAACTCTGGGACAGTGACCAGCGCAGCTCTCTGAAGCTCTTTTCACTCGTTTCCTGGGTGCTGATGCGTTGTTTGTTACTAGTGAATTCCCAGAGTGAGCGAGCCCAGGGAACAGTGCAGCTCTCTTACCAACCAACTGCTCTGCATGGACAGCGAGCCAGATGCTCTATACTTCTTGAACCTGAAGATTTATTCTTCCGGCTATAGAGTTTCCAAGATTCCTCCCTGAGAGACACAGAGACAGCAGGCAGCCAGATCCACCCACAGACAAACCTAATCTCATGTCCTCTGTAGTTTGTGAGCTCAAGGATACACACGGGTGGCACCAATATTAAACCTGGTCTAGGTGTCACTGGCACCTTAAAATCAGGACTAGACTGTGGCCTGGCCCAGCTCAGTTACTCCTCCCCAGTGACCTTGGAGTTTCTTTCTGAAAAACTAACACTCACATTGGTCAACAGAGACAGGCTGAACACGAGGCTGTCATAGCCAACGCCTCCAAGCCCCAAGGAGGAAGCACCCCAGCAATGGTTCCCATGGTCATGTATTTTTATACGTTTTGCAAAAGTAATATACCACAACAACTCAAAACTTCTTTTTCTAACTCCTTCAACTTCCCCTCCGTGACTCCTCATATCAGGGAGAGTGGCTGTAGGCATTTCGGGGATCTGTCTAAAAGAGCACTGAGGTGAGGATACATTTACTTTGCATTCAGTGGAATTATTTAAATGGTTCACCATCAGGTCCATATAGACAAACTATTGTTAGCCATCCCAATGTAATAGCTTCAGAAAACACTCCTCCTAGCAACTGTGCAGAGATGCCCAGCACTTTAGCATGGAAGTGAAGACTGGAACTTAACGTCACCATGCGAACACACCCTGTGGTAGGCAGCACTTCATTAACGCAGTGATGGAGGACAAACTGGGCTCAGAATGTGCAGAGCCAGGAGCTACTCTGTGGGAAATGACTAAATCATTAGACATGTAGACTTGTAATTGGAAGATGTGGTGTCACATCCCACTCCTGACACCATTTGTCAGGGCCCAGGACTGGTCAGGTCTCGGGCCCGGCTTCACTAGGTTCTGGACGTAGTCTGCTAAGTTACCTTGCTGAGGTCTCTTAGGTGCCTGAGGGCTATCTACTTTAGCTGGAGAGAGAGTGTGTGACTTAGAGTAAAGCAGTCTTCTTAGAATAGATAGATCTTAGTCTTTAGTAGAGCGTGGTAATCTTCACAGGAGAGACGCCGTGCTGGCGTTCTGCAGGTAGCAGAGGAGACAGAGTCTGAGTAAGCAGGTCCATGATAGAATGTGCACACCTGACTGCCTGCTCCTCCAGCCTAACATAAGGCTGATCTTGTGCCTCTCAACAATACAGGTGTAGAAACTGCCAATTCACCACTGCTCTCATCTTGCGAGCTCTCATGCATGTGAGGAGAGCTAAATTCCCCACCATGCCCTTTTCACCAAAGTGTTCCATTATGGAGCTATACAGATATTTCTTATAACTCTCACTCCTCCTAGCCATAGGATATACGAGCTGCTACAGTCTGATTCTTACCTACACAGTCAAAATGGAAGTTACCTCCTGAAGCCTCCAATTATAAATGCACTATGATGTTTTTTTCTGATTTATTAAATTCACAAAAATAGAACTATTTCTAGAATTGTGTTGTTATTTATAGAACACAGACCTTTAGCAAGAATATCTGTAATAGTATATAAGATAGAAACTTGATAGAGGGTTTTCCAAATTTGACACCAATGATGAAAAAATTCACCTAGCATTAAAAAATACAAGCTGTGACTCTGCAGAGTCTCTGTGCTCAAAAAGAGAAATAAATGTCAATAAACCTTACTGAATAAATATTAAATAATCTTTCTATACTTTCTATAGCAATAATTGTACTCTAACTAAAAGTGCAAACAGGGCAGCGCCTGTGGCTCAAAGGAGTAGGGTGCCTGCCCCATATGTCGGAGGAGGTAGGTTCAAACCCAGCCCTGGACAAAAACTGCAAAAAAAAAAAAAAAAAAGTACAACCAAAAAAAGATAGGATAAATCATTAAAGAGGTGTGTTGGGCATTTAATCAATAAAAATACTATGCTACTTTTCTGACTTTTGTGACAGTTCTAGTATTTTTTGACTTTTAAGCTTGCAAGTTACTGTAATGTATTTCCTTGTTCTAAATACATATCATAATTTTATTGTCATCACTTACTCTGTTTCTCAAAGTAGGCATCCAAAATAGAGTAAGATTCTGGCCTCACAAATCCTAGATTCATTTCTGGGGTTAGAAATTCCCTGACCATTAAGCCTTGCTGATACATACATCATCATCAACTCACCTTGGTGCTCCAGTAATTTCTCATGCTGTCTTGTCTCCAATTGGAATTTGTCAATCACCCAATGTCAAGGGGTGATGTTGAGGTCACAAGGAACGTGATGAATGGTCAACAGGAGACACCCATTATGTCGTGTCACTTGGGTATCACATGGTTTGCAATTACGTGTTCTTCTGCTCTAAGAGCAGCCCTTGACTTGATCATGACACGTCTTCTTCAGTGTGACACTCCATCCAACAAGAGCACAGGTGCATAGTAAGGGCGGGAATGAGGACGGAAGAGGAGGACGGTTAGAAAAAGGAAGAAGGAAAGGACGGAAAGAGAAAAAGCTACTTCTAAGGAAGCACGTGGAGGAAAAAAACATCAAAATGGCTTCGACTCGCTCTTATACATTACAAACTCTTAATGATTTTGCCACAATATCTTTGTGTATATGTGTGTGTGTGTATCTCCAATTTTTATCTTAATTCCTTCAAATTTTATTCACTTTTAGCTCAAGATATTTCACTATGTTATTTTACTCAGTATTATTCTCACTGTGTGTGGGTGTTTAAAAACAACTAGAATATTAACTATGACATGCAAATGAAAATCCCTGAATTTAATCACAAAGAGTGACCCAGAGGAGCTACTAAATCCTACAACATCCAAGGGGAAAATTTGGAGAGTCCAGTTCTATTCAATAATACATATACCAATGCGGAGAATTTAATATAAATGGAACTGAATCCTACACACAACTCTTTGTAGATTCTGTCTGTCAACAAGACATGCTGTCATAAAAGATGGCAAGCTAAAAATACAGACTACAGCCCATTTTCATTTCATTTTCTTTTCAATGAAACATGGTGAATATAGTGACACCACATAAATATTTATCAAATTCTACAACTCTTCCAACTGTAATTTTTTTTTTTTTTTATGCAGTTTTTGGAAAGGGCAGGGTTTGAACCCGTCACATCTGGTCTATGGGGCCGGTGCCCTACTCCTCTTAGCCACAGACACTGTCCCCAACTGTAATAATTAATAAAAGTATCCTCCAATATGCATATAAAACACCTGCAAAAAAAACACTTTTTAGAAACCTGAAATGAGATACAAGTCAGCTGAAGTCATCAAGGGCTTTAAATTTGCCTTCTTGAGGGCCAGTAATATATGAAGCAACCAGTGGGTCGTCTTTCCTGTACTTTCTGCTTACTAGCCTTCTGAAATTTCACTCTTTGTTAATTGAAGGAATAAAAACTATATGACACCACTCGGCACTTGGGGAAATTAAGGACCCTGGCCGAAAGGGCTAGGAAAGCCATTGAAAACATCCACTTGTACATACACAAAAAAAGTGCGCAGAGAAAAGACCACACAAGTTTCCAGGCTGCTGGCTTACCACCCTATTTGGATCACCTCTTTATGGCTGTCATTATTTTTATCATTTACTAGGTACACAGGGACAAGAGCAGCCGAGTCTGATACACAATGCAAAAATAAGTGCAGATTGGAACCAAGAGTCCTCTATTAAAACCTGAATTGCCTTCAGCCAACAGTTAAGAAAAGGTCAAGAAGAAGGTACTTGCTGAAAAGAGTAATAAAAGCCTGCTGTTCATTATTTTCCAGAAGCTTCTGATCCTTTCTCCCACCTGGCTTACATGACAACAACTAAGTTCATCAGAATGTTGTAGAGTGTTCAGGGCTCCTCCGGGAAACATTATTTTTCTCTCGAACAATTATGGTCGAAAAGTCTAGAGCCAAGAAAAGTTTCTGCTGTCACTTGATCACAACTTCATTCCTCCCTTTCCCTTGCTCTGGCCCCAAGGGGAATATTTAAGGGCAAGTCTGGGCCAAAATTCAAGGAACCTTTTTTGATTTAGATGGGCGGGAATTATCTCAAAAAAGGAAAGAGGACAGAAAATGTCATTGAGTCCAGATTTGTCATGAATTACACCAAAGCTGCCAAATAACATCTGTCTTCCTCCTCAAATTGCCAGAAAGAAGTTGCCATGCAAATGTGGGGAAAAGCAGCTGGAAATATTAACACCCATCCATAAGATAAAATAGGATTTCTGGTGGCTCTAAATATAAAGAAAAGGAAAGTTCATATTATATTACAATATAAAAGAGCATCCTGCTATGGAAATTAATCATCCCCTTTTATATCTGGGCTGGGGCTAATGGTTTCTTCAATGGCAAAAAGCTCTTCATTTTTTCTAACAACACAGCTCCTCCCTTTCTTGGTTTTTGTTTGCCCACTCTGGACTATCTGATGATTAGAGACTGCAGATAAAGAATATTAGACTCGGCACCAGCAGGTAGCAAACAGTTCTTCAATTGAACTAAATAAATAAACACTCTGTAGTTTGTCTTTATTGTTTCCTTGGCCACTAGCCAAAATAAATCCTTCTCTCTGCAGAAGATCAAACCCAGCTCCACACTGTTGGAGAGCCGAAAAATCTCAGTACCCTATCATCCAGCTGAGCCCCTCTTTTTCTTATGCTGGATGGACAGAGTCTTTAGCAAAGGAAAGGTTGTCCTTTCACGGTAAAAATGATATGCTAAGTTGAATGGGGAGATAGGGCCCTCTGGTATCACTTTCTTAATTGTAAAAATGGAAGCCCTGGGTAATTATCTCTCTACTGATCCTCCAGGGCTCCAAGATAATGTGCCAACACATCAGAGCAGTATTACAGAAACCGAAGTTAATACGAATTGCTAGAAAACACCAGTCACCAGTCTTTGAAATATATATATATATTTATTAAATCATAGCTGTGTACATTAATGTAATCATGGGGTACAATGTGCAGGTTTTACATACAATTTGAAATGTTTCCATCACACTGGTCAACATAGCCTTCATGGCATTTTCTTAGTTATTGTGTTAAGACATTTATATTCTACACCTAGTAAATTTCACATGTACCCTTGTAAGATGCACCGTAGGTGTAATCCCACCGATCACCCTCCCTCCACACATTTTCCCCCCTCCCCTCCCCTCTCCTCCCCTTTCCCCTTCTTCTTGGACTATAATTGGGTTATGGCTTTCATATAAAAGCTATAAATTGGTTTCATAGTAGAGCAGAGTACATTGGATACTTTTTCTTCCATTCTTGAGATACTTTTCTAAGAAGAATATGTTCCAGCTCCATCCATGTAAACATGTAAGAGGTAATGAATTTTTTTTTTAATTAAAAAATCTGCTTTAGAAATATTTAACTCAAAAAAATATTTTATCAGTCAGGGTCCTGGCAGAAAACAGATGGCATACCCAAACTGAGTTAGGAACATTTAATAAATAGTGTGGATAGAATTTAGGAAAAGTAAAGTGTACAAACAAATAACGCAGTACTCCAGGGCCAGTCACAGCAGGGAACTGTCACCAGTTCACCCAGGAACTGTGCAGCCAGCCCACAGTAACCAGTGTGGACAGAGTCAAACGGATGGGTACCCTGACTCAGCTCTCTTCTTTCTCTTGGTTTTCACTGGCAGAACCAACAGATGTTAGAGAGCAAACACCTAGCTGGCCCAGGAGTTCAGCCTACGTGGCACGGAGCGGAGAGAAGAATCAGAAGAGCTCTGGAGCGTCAACTGGGAGAGAATTAGCGCAGCTCTGAGCACAACGAGGTACCTTTAGTGAGTGTTGGAATAATCTAATATTTGATAGTTTCACAGGGATTAATGCGCCTGAGACACCTCTTTTGGGCATCTGTCTGAGTCCAATGGACATTAGGTCTCCTAAGCCTCTTCTGATTCTATGAAAACATCTAGAATAAAGAGAGAATTCTAGGCTCAGATAAGCTTGAAAAATGCATACTAGAGTCTCAGCACAAAGAAAGGAAAAGACAAATGCATAGACACCACATGAGTTTTTCTTCTTGAAGTAATTGTCCCCACCTTCCAGGATGCCTCAAGGAGAGCTTCTGTGGGAAGCATTTGCACAAGTCTTGGCACATAAACGAACAGTGCTCAGTGAACGTTAACCACTGCTGCCACGCCCACAGCAGCATCACCAGCAGCTGCATTCTGACCTCTCAGACGTAAAACTGCTACCACGGAGACCTCAGGTCTTACACCTGTGCCTCTTTGTGTCACTAGCGCCTGGCCCAGCCACTTACACGTAGGTAGCGCTCAATTCATGTTATACTATAAAGACAAAAGTGAGAGTTGTCACGTGCCACATCAGCTTGTTCTCATACTCAGTATATGTTCAAGCTTTCCCCCAGCCTCATGCTGGAGGAGAATGTCTTAATTCAGTTTCAGCTGCTAGAACACAATACCTTATGCTGAGTAATTTGTAGAAAACAGAAATGTATTGCCCACAGTTGTGGAGGCTGGGCAGTCCGGTATCCAGGCACCAGCAATGTCTACAGAGGGCTTGTTCCTCACAGATGGCACCTGTGGTGTGTGCTCACCAGGCAGCAGGGAAAGGGAACTCATTCAAGCCTCTGTGATGGGCACAGAATCCATTAAGAGCATAAAGCTCTCATGATTTAATTACTTCCCCAAGGCCCTTCTTGTTAACATTTGGTATCAGTTTCTCATCTATTAATTTGGGGGTGAGGGCACCAACATTCAGAATGTAACCCAAGGAGGGCTCTTTTCTGCCCCCATCAATATTGAGCTTGGCCCTCGATCTGCTCTAACCAGTGGCACGTGGACTAGTTTTGAGTGGAGGCTTTAGGAACACCGCAGGTTTCCCCCAGCCCTCTTCAACTCCTGCCTTCCGTTCGGAGAGCTTCACCTCCCAGATAGTGAGTCCTCCTTCATCCAGGGCCTAGAAACAGGAGGACACTTCCACCAGATTGGAGGTCAATCCAGTCTGCCACCGTGTTGTTTCTGCTGTTCCTCCAGGTTCCAGGGCAAGGGAAAAAATGCTTACATCCATCAGCTGTGGAAATTTTGTGATCAATTGGTATGGATCAATAATGCAGAAAAAAATCTGACTAATGTATAGCAAAGTTATGATTGCTTGCTGGAGTGGAAAACGTGGGATTTGAAGTCCATTGTGCTAGAGTTCAAATGGCAACTCTAACAGATCGGCGACCCTGATTGGGCAAGGCTCAATCAAAAATATAAATTGGGGGAACGACTCCTTATTTAACAAATGGTGCTGGGAGAACTGGCTGGCGACTTGTAGAAGACGGAAACTGGACTCACACCTTTCACCATTAATAAAAATTGACTTTCACTGGATAAAAGATTTAAACTTAAGACATGAGACTATAAAGATTCTTGGAAAGAGTACAGGAGAAACATTTGAAGAAATTGACCTGGGATAATACCTTTGAGGAGGACCCCAGGGCAAATGAAGCAACACCAAAATACATGACTTGGATCTGATCAAACTAGAAAGCTTCTGCACAGCCAAGAACACAGTAAGTAAAGCAAGCAGACAGTCCTCAGAATGGGAGAAGTTATTTGCAGGTTAAGTTCTGACAAAGATTTGATAATCAGAATCCACAGAGAACTCAAACTTACTAATAAGAAAAGAAAAAGTGATCCCATTTAATTGTGGGCAAGAGACTTGAACAGAGGCTTCTCTGCAGAAGATAGGAGCATCGCCTACAGACATATGAAAAAATGCTCATCATCTTTAATCATCAGAGAAATGCAAATCAAAACCACTTTGAGATATCATCTAACTCCAGTAATATTAGCCCAGATAACAAAATCCCAAAACCATAGATGTTGGCATGGATGTTGAGAGAAGGGAACACTTCTGTGCTGGTGAGAATGCAAACTAATACATCCCTTCTGGAAAGAAGTTTGGAGAACACTTGGGGAACTAAAAGTAGACCTGCCATTGGATCCTGCAACTCCTCTACTAGGTATATATCCAGGAATCACTTTAGAACAAAGACATTTGCACAAGAATGTTTATTTCAGCCCAATTCATAATTGCCAAGTCATGGAAGCAGCCCAAGTGTCCATTAACTCATGAATGGATTAACAAATTGTGGTATATGTGTATTATGGAATACTATGCAGCCATAAAAAAGATGGAGACTTTACCTCTTTTATGTTTACATAGATGGAGTTGGATCATATTCTTCTTAGTATAGTATCTCAGGAATGGGAAAAAACATACCCGATATACTCATTATTATTAGGAAATAAATATATAATTACCCACACTTTCATATGATAAAACACAATTCTAGCCCAGAAAGAAGGAAATAAGAGAAAGGCGAGGGAAGTGGGGGTTGGAAGGGTGGAGGGAGGGTAATCAGTGGCCCCACCTACTGTGCATATTACAAGGCTACATGTCAAATATATTGATAGTAAAGTATAAATATCTAAACACAAAAATTAAATAAGTGAGGTGAATGCTACGTTAACCAGTTTGTTGTAAATATTCCAAATTGTATATAAAATTAGAATATTGTACCCCATAAATGCAGTAATGTATACAGTTATGATCTAAAAAAAAAAAAGACCAGTTAAGAAAATGTTGTCCAGCCACTAGGTGGTAGCAGACAGCTATAGAGTAGTGGTCAGCTTCTGACTGTGCAAGCAGTGCCGGAGTTACAAACATCCAACTGATGTATGACTCACACTTACAAACGATTACAGGGACTATTACAGATAAGAGATAAATGTACCTGTTCTGCTACATACAAATTCAACTTAAGAGCAAACCTACAGAACCTATCTTGTTTGTAACCCAGGGGACCGTCCTACCTGGAAGTTCAACCAATTGGACTTACTAGTTTATATTTATTAGGGTGTGTACAAGCAAGGATAGATTCAAGAATGACTGAGTTTTGGGGTCTGATCCATATAAAGAGTGAAATTTTCATTTTCTAGGAAAATAAGGAGATATTGCTTTGTTCTTCTTACTTAAGACTGTGTTATTAATTGCTATCTGAGATTTTTTGTGGTTCCATATGAATATTAGGGTTGCTTTTTTCTGTTTCTGTGAAAAATGCCATTGGTATTTTGATAAGGAGTGTATAAATCTGTAAATTATTTTGAGTAGTTTTTATGTATTTACAACATTGATTCTTCTGTTCCATGAACATGAGATATCTTTCTATTTCCTTGTGCCTTGTTAAATTCCTTTCACCAGTTTTATAGTTTTAATGCATAGATCTTTTACTTCTTTGGTTAATTTTATTTCAAAGTATTTTTTGTAGCTATTGCAAATGGGATTATCTTCTTGATTTCTTTTTTCAGACTGTTGGTTTTAGTGTGTAGAACTGGAACTGATTTTTATATGTCGATGTTGGCTTTGGGGTTTTTTTGATGTATATGTTTACATTTTATTATATAAAATGTATAACATACATAAAAGTAGAGAGAATAGTAAAATGAACAGTAATCATCAATTTACGATTCTCCCAGTGAATTATGATGAAGTAAATCATAGATGTCATATTTTATCCATAAATATTATATACCTATCAAAGCCAAAGATTCTTAAAAAGCCAAGTGCAGTACAAAGGCCACAGCTTCACACTAATAATAATTCCTGTTTTTTAATTTCAAAATATTATGGGGTTCAAATGATCTTCGTAACATGATGCAGCTTTTGTTATGCTTAAGTCAGGGTTATAACTGTGCCCATCACCTAAGTAGTGTTCACCCCATTCTCAAGTCCCCTCTACTCTCTGCTTGACTACCGCTGAGTTGTACGTCCCTCCGTGCGCATGAGTGCTCATCAATTAGTTGCAATTTAATGGAGAGTACATTTGGTGTTTTTTTTTTTACATTCTTTGGATACTTCACTTAGGATACAGGTCTCCAGTTCCAACCATATTGTTGCAAAAGGTCTTGATTCATTCTTCTTGGTGGCTTAGTAGTATTTCCTAGAATACATACAACACACTTTGTTAATTCACTCATGAACTGATGGGCATGTGGGTTGATTTCATATCTTATAGAAAATTAACTCAAAGTGGATCACAAATCTATATGTAAAAATCTATGCAACTCTTACAAGGCAATATAGTACAAAATCCTTGTGCTAAGATTAGGCAAGATTAGGTGACTAAGTTTAGGTGACAATTTCTTAAATATGACACCTCAGTTGTGATTTATAAAATAAAACAAAGACAAATTATATTTCATCGCAATTAAAAACCTTTATTCTGCAAAAGATTCTGTTAGTAGATTGAAAGGACAAATTACTGACTTGAGAAACGTTGGCAAATGACATATTCATCAAGGGGTTTGTATTCAGAATATTTAGATAACTCTACAAATTTAACAGTAACAAAACTAAATTTCAATTGGAAAATCAGCAAATGACTTTCAGTGTACACTTTACCAAAGAAGATATACAAAGAAAATTTGGAAATGTGTTTAAAATAATTACTCATCAAGAAATTATAAATTACAACCATAAAAAGATGCCACTGCACACCTATGAAAGGAAAGTACTATAAAATATCTTGAGAGCGCCAAATGCTGGTGAGGATGTGAGAAACTGTTATTTCATGCATTGATGCACGAATGTAAAATGACATTGCCATTCTGGAGAAAAATTTGACATAAAAATATAAATTTAGGCATATTTTTACTATACCACTTACCCATCACAATGCTAGTAATTTATTTATGTTCACATAAAACCTATATACAAATATTCATATACAAATGTCAGAGCAGCTTTATTTGAAATAGTCCAAAACTGCAATCAACTCACATGTCCTTCTGTGGGTGAATGGAGTAAAATAACGTGGCGTGTGTAAACAATCAGCTGCTACTCAGAATAAAGCAGAATGGACTGTTCATGCAAGCAACAATAAGGTAAATCTCAAGGACATTACATTGAGTCAGGAAGCCCAGGCCTAGGGGTTACTTATTATGTAATTACATTAATATAACTTCCGCAAAGTGACAAATTTATAATGATGGAGAATGGCCCAGTGGTCTCTGATGTTAAGGTTAGGGAAAGAATGCAGCTTACTAAAGTTGCCCTGAGAGACTGTATGTGTGGTGATGGACAGCTCTACATCCTGATCGTGGTGATGGCTACTTGAATCTACGCACACGGTAACATTTCAAAGAACTGCATACACACACACAAAGAAAAGAGTGCAGTAAAACTAGAAAATGTTGGCCTATATTGGTATCTGCAGTCAGCTTTGTCTGAATTTCTATGGAAGAGATAGGAGATTAGATAAAAGTAGCAGGTTGGAGGTTAAAAAAAAAGCAAGGGCTTGCCAAATTGTATCACCTACAGTAAAGTAAAGCATTGTGAGGAAGATGATATGTCCATTCAGCTGACAAGACAGGACCATGTAACCTTTTCACACTGCTAGCAAAATTCAGATCTAAAAATGGAGTTCTGTGCTTGAAACTGTAATTTCTTAATGCTTATAGGAAGTGGCCATTAATTTACAAACTAGGGCTGGAGAATACAAGGGAGCAGGTTTTAGGCTTGTAGTGTTGAGCTATACGATAGAAGGACATGGAGTTGCCTGGAAGCAGACAGGGAAGGTTTCTACCAACCTGGGCTAGCAGCATTTGTGCGTGTCGGCCCCACCCCTAAACTGACCCTTAGCTCCAGAGCTCACACCATGAGAAAGCGGACTGCAACATAGTGGAGAACAGAACAGAACATGCTCCCCAATGTCTCAGATGCCACCATGAAGCCCATCGGGCAGGGAGTCTCCTGCTCTTCCTACATATTCCTGTCATTGAACATGGTGCAAAGATATGACTGCTGAAGAAGCAGAGGGGCTCTGAGGCGAGGGAGGAGGAAGGACGCTAGATGCCAATATTCAACATCAAATGACATGCAGTCGGCAAGCATTTCTGCAATGGCCTCCTCAAGCCCCACTGGAGACAACATCTGCAAATATTGCTCGTGTTTAATCTGCCATGAGGTATGTCTGCTAGAGAAAATAATTTTTAAAAAGTCACACCTCACGCTCTCCTTTGTTTCAGCTTATATGCCTTTTTGGTCTGTTGACAGTCATTTTAATGAAGACTTAGTTAAGAGAAGGTGAAGAGTCACCCCCTCTGTGACATGGTAAATAAGAAGTCTGGGGATCAAACTGGTGAAGAATGCATTTTTTTGACCATTGAGGAAAGGACGAATTGGTTAAAGAAGAGTCTTTAGAACAGAGTTAGCTATTTGAGAAAATGAAACTCTGTAATATTTAACCCCAATTAATGATCAAATTTTATTCCTGAACAGAAAAACATTGTAATTTGTGACTAAATCAGGTAATTTGAACTCAGGCAAATTTGTTTCTTATCCTACTACGGTAATTTAGTACGTCAGTCATTCTGACAGAAACCCACTTGGCCTGAACCTTATTTTCATTGTTATAAATTGGTGAGGATGATATTTATATCACATGGCTTCTGTGAAGATTTAAACACATGTGGGCACTAAATCCTCATCTTCTCAGTAGGTGTCTGCTGCAGTACTGATCTGTGAAATAAAGTCTGCATGATTCAAACAAAATGTACCATAACATCTAGAGAAGCTTCGATCCTTCACCTCTCTTCCTAAGCTGTTCAACTTATATTATATCCAGGAAAAAAAAATCTGCATTGCTTTCATTATTATTCCTAGTTTACATGGAGAAAACTGAAGACTAAAGAGGTTAAATAGCTTCCCAGGATCACAGAGCTATTAAGTCACACAGCCAGGATTTCAACCCAGAAACCAGTTTTTTTCCTACCAAATACTAAATTCACACATATATTCAAAATCACCCCAAATGCCAAGGTACATCTCAACACTACACATCTGGTTAAAATCTCTACTTTTCTCATCCTATGCTATTTATTTTTCATAATAAAATTTTAGGTCTTAGTAGAATAGGAAAAACTCAACTTAGCAACACTTGCTTCCACAATTTCTCCAGGGTCTGTGAATCCTTTACTCGCCAAGATTTTTCTCCCTTCATCTCACATTCATTACAGCAGATATAATACATCAAACCCTTGCTTTTGAACGTAGAGTAGCCAACGGTGCACAGATGCTTTCTGAGCACAAGAGGAGTGAGTCAAATGACTCAGCGATAATGGGAAATCCATGCTGAATAAGAGGACTGCAGCGTCAGGACGGAATTGGAGGATGAAGCTGCAGAGTATGTCAGCAAGGCTCAAAGCAGCCATGAGATGGGTAACCAAATGAGGCATCCTTAAGGAAGATCTCACAGCACACTGAGTAATGTAGCTTATTTCAAATTGATGTGCATGGTATTTAAATTGATTAGGCATACAAAAAAATCTGCAAATGGTACTGTTATTTTTACACTTTAATAATCTTTGAAATATTCCTAGGAAACTCCTCCTTCTACCCTTGTGGCCACCAGCATACCCATTCAGCATACACAGAATAATTGAAGTTGTCTTCCAAAAATCATTAAGAGCTGTTAGATCTCAAAGTCAAGGGTATTGCTTTGGCATGAAGAGCAAACTAAAGACTAAATAGTAAACAAGAAACTTTGTTTAGAAAGGAAAAGAAAGCAGGGAGGGAATATGATTTCTTATTTTGTTCCTTTAACTAAATAGTAAACTTTTGTTTTGACCTTTTAAAATTTAAAAACATAACATTATTTGTAATTATTAATAATTTAAATGTGAAGAATAATTAATGTCTCTTTAGATGAACCATTAAGTAATTTCAGACCTAGATCCTCAGGGTTCTACCCCTAATAATAGGCAGTTATTTGGGTTTAAGGTATACAATAAAAAGAAGAAGAAATTAATAGAAAAGTAAACATGGTGTCTAGTCTATGAACCCCTGATGGGCAGAAGTGGCAATATATTCACTTTTGCATCCTCTGGACCTAGCAGAGTGCTTCCTTGCAGTAAGATTGCAGTAAGATTTTTAAAATTTTGAATAAGGTACCAAATAAAATATACTCAGTGTACTCTGTGATATCAACAAGATGGTGAAGGAAGGGATCCCAGTCTCCATTTCTCCACAAAAATGAAGAGTTATTCAGCTTTCCATGAGCAAAAATAGCTTAGGAGTCTAGGTGAAAAACTGCAGCAACACAGTGGAGAAAAAGAACCAAAAATAACTTCACAGAAAGGACAGGAAGAAAGTGCTGATTCCCTGCATTATCTCAACCTGCAGGCGGCATAGCTCAACACTGTGAGGGATCTTCCCAGCCTGTGAGTTGACCTCACAATGGAAAAGAGAACAGGGAAAAAAGCTTCGCTAGACTTTTAGGCACTGGCTCAAAGACTTGCTTCAGTGTCACCTCACCCGGATCCCTGGTGAGATTGGCACCACCAACACATCCGGGAGGCAGCTAGGGACAAAAATAAAGGGCGGGAGCTATCAGTCCAGCATCAGCCATCTAGCAAGTGCCGCCTCAGTCCACAGGGGCCTGCTCTGCAGAGGACCCTCTGGTTCTGCTAAAACTGTCACAGCCAAGGACCCTGCACTGTCTGCCGTCACAGACACTGAGCTGCCAGTACCAGCATCCCCTCAACAACACTGCCCCAGCCAACACTGCTGCAGGTGTCCCAGGCCCAAAACACAGAACATGCCCAACTTCGAGCCCTGCAGTTGGTGCTGCCTGTAGTGGCCTAAACTTATCTGACACACTCACTTGTAGACTCAGAAGCACCACTGAGGATCTTAGCAGCTACTCCAGTCAGTGTAGACTCCCCAAAGCTGTCACCACTAAGAACCACACAGCTGCTGATAATATGGACTCCACTGATTAAGTCACAAAGCCACCACACACACCCCAACCCAGAGCTGCTGGATGCCCTTGCCTATGGTATCCCACACTACCATATCCAGTGTCAGGACACACTGCAGCTCCCCGTCTCCATTAGCTCCCCCATACCACACCATTCTGCAACATTGAAAGCCTTTCCAAAATGAAGCCAGTTCAGAAAGTCCGGAAGAGGGGATTAGTCAACTGTGCAGACATCTATGCAAGAACAAAGATCATGAAGAATCACAAAAATATGATACTCACACAGGAACACAATAAATTTCCAGTGACAGACCCCAAGAAAACAGGATTCCCTGAGTTACCTTATAGATAATTCAAAATGTTGTTTCCAAAGCAGCTTAGTAAGCTTTAAGAGAATTGAGATAACCTATTTAACAATATAGGGAAAACAAGACAAGACCAAAAGGATCAATTCAACACAAAAGCCTAACAATTGTGAATATATATGCACCCACGTTAGGGGGTCTAAATATATACTGCAAATATCGATAGATCAGAAGGGAATAATTGATCATGATGGAGTAATGATAGACATCTACCCTACTTCCAATAATGGGTAGAACATCCAGATGTGGAGACAACCTCAATGCTCTTCAAAAGATGAATGGATAACGAAAGTTTTATATATGCATAAACCAGTTTTTATATATGTATATATTTTTATTTATATATGTATGTATGACATACATATGTCATATGTATGTATATGTATACATGTATGTATATACGTAATATATGTATGTGTATATGTAATATATGTAAAAATATATATTTTTATTTATATATGTATGTATGACATATTTATTTATATATGTATGTATGACATATTTATTTATATATGTATGTATGACATATTTATTTATATATGTATGTATGACATATGTTATATGTATAACATATATATATATGTTATATATATGAATGTTATTAAGACTGAAGGAAAGAGAATCATGCTATTTGAGACAACATTGATAGAGCTGAGATACCTCATATTAAGTGAAATAAGCAAGGCACAGAAAAAGCAATAGTGCATGACCTCACTTATATGCATAATCTAAAATAGCCAAATTCACAGAACCAGATGTTCTATGCTTGTCAGGAGCTTTTGAAAGAAGCAAATGGAGTGATATGCTTCAAGGGTTATTAGAGTTTCGCTTATGTAAGATAAATAATTTCTGGAGATCTAACATACAGCAAAATGATGGCAGTTAATAATTATGTACAGTATACTTAAAATTTTCTAAGAGAATGGATTTTTAATCTCACTGTACACAAACATACCACAAATAGTAAACATACAGAGGTGAGAGATATGTTAATTATCAGGAATATGGCTATCATTGCACATATATATGTGTATATATATATATCAAAACATCAGTTGAACTGTATTTGTGTTAATGATATAGCAATAAATCATATATACATATACAGATATGCATACTGTACCAGAAAATAATTTTTGCTTATTACTAGTAAAAGGCTGCAAGGTCGTTGAGTACATCATGTACCCTTTTGTTCAACACGACTACCACTCCCTCCCAAGGATATCTCTGTGCTGCAAAAAAGAATCCAGAAACTACGGTTGCAATGTGATTTTGGATTTGAGTTTGCTAGCATAGCTGCAGATGGAGAAGCTGAATGAAAGAGAGGAAAAGGCTTGTTTGCTTTGGCACAGTTACAGCCAGCCTCATGGTTTCCAAACTGCTCCTACAGAACCACCCAATTTGCTGCTGCCCATTGACAGATTTGGTGGGAGCTATCCAAAAATTCTTTATTTTTTTTTTAAGTATTTGAGACAGAGTCTCACTATGTCACCCTCAGTAGAGTGCCATGGCGTCACAACTCACAGCAACCTCAAACTCTTGTGCTTAAGCGATTCTCTTGCCTCAGCCTCCCAAGTAGCTGGAACTACAGGTGCCCACCACAATGCCTGATTATTTTGTTGTTGTTGTTGTTGTTGTTGTTGTTGTAGTTGTCATTGTTGTTGGACAGGGCTGGGCCAGGTTCGAACCCACCAGCCCTGGTGTATGTGGCCAGTGCCCTAGCTGCTGAGCTACAGGCATCGAGCCATATCCAAAAATTCTTAAACCCAGTATTAGCTTGCTGAAAATAACTTGTATTTGAGATCCTAGATGAGATTCTCCTTGACAGAGGGCCAGACTTTCTTTCTTTCAACTCTCATAATATGATACATACATCAATTTCTCTACATTGAAGCCGTGAACCCTGCCTGATTCACCTGAGCTCCAAGTTCAAGGTCAACTTCTCTTTTCCTTACTCAACAGACAAAACTATCACTGCCATCACACACAGTGCTTCTGTGTATCTTAGCATGGAAAACTCTTTCCTGTCCTAACTTCCAGTTCCAGAGACCCCTAAGTTACAGCTCCCCTATTCCTGGGTTCTCAGGTAACTCTTCAGTTCCTCCATTCAACTGTCATGAATCCCAGAAACTCTCTATGTTATTGAACATTTCTTTGCTCAGTGGGTATAGGCTTTAGACAACACAATCAGCAACATTTTCCTGAGTTTAGAAAATATGAGTATCACAGTTAAAGTTGTCTAGGTTACTCAGGAGAGTTAAGGGGAAAGTGCAAGGACAAGGCACAAATAACCTTAAAAATAACCATTTACAATAGTTTACATAAAATTACCATATTCCCATCTTTCCTCATTTCCCTTTTTCCTGTTTAAAAACCTCTGTGGCCACTCTGCACAGGCAGCTTCTCACCTGGGCTTAGGGTTTCCTGCTCAACTACTCCCTGGCAGATTGCCCCATTATTCTTAAGTCCTCTCTGTCCCATTTTACAAACCTCTCTGTTTCTATTGACAGTTTCCTTCTAACATGTTTATGGTTGCATGAGTACAGGACCTCCAATGTTAAAGCAGTATCCCTCAATAATATGTCCTCTTGGGCAGTGCCTGTGGCTCAAGGAGTAGGGCACCAACCCCATATACCAGAGGTGGCAGGTTCACACCCGGCCCTGGCCAAAAACTGAAAAAAAAAAAAAAAGAAATAATAATATGTCCTCTTAATAATATATCCCCTACTCTAATGTTAAAACAGTATCTCTCAATAATATGTCCCCTGAACAATATATCCCTTACTCTTTCCTAGAGCTACATATTTGTTGTGCTGTGAATATTGGTATTTTAATTCTCAACGTGCGGCTTTGGGGAAGTGATTAACTCATGGCAGCAGAACCTTCCTGAATGGGATTAGTGCCCTTATAAAAGAGGCCTCCAAATTCCTCACCCTTCTACTACGTGAGGACACAGCAAAAAAGCATCACGTATTAGCCAGGAAACAGGCCTTCGCCACACACCTAATTTGCTGGTGCCTTGATATTAGACTCCCCACCCTCCAGAACTATAAGAAATTAATTTCTGTTTTTTAAGCCCCCTCCTCCAGCATATGTTATTTATTTACAGCAGCCTGAGTGGGCTGTGACAATACTTATAAACAAGCTCAACAGCCTCAGTCTTCCCTTTTCAAAACTCAGTCACCTTTGTGTTTACTATAACTTTAGCACCACAAAACTTGCCCAAATCTAACAGTGCTGTCTCATAGCATCTGGGCGCTGCATCTTACTGCACTTGACTTCTCCGTGTTCTCCAACACGAGTAACTTCTTACCCCTTTGAACTCTCTGCTCCTGATCACCTGTCACAGCCATCTCCTGGCTTCCTGCTTGAGTCTGCTCAACTTTTCCTCAGGCGTGGCCATGAAGTTCTATTTCTCTGCTCATCCCACGGCTGTGTGTGTTCTTCGGGACTCCACGCCCTTTGTTATCATCACCAGACTCTTATTTCCTACAGGTTTATAGACACAAATCAAGACGGCTTTCTGTAACAATTCTTACTAACTGCACAAAAATTTTCGGAAAATTGTAAAGAGATTTTAGTGTAAATCTCTGATGAAATCGGGACCCAGTATTCTTTTTTAGCAATTACTTCCAACATATTTCCTGCCAATATTTCTACTCATTTTAAACATTTTCTATGAGAGATGATTGACTTTACATATGCACACCACATATGTACATGTTTTATAGAAGTCTTCCTCCACACACGTCCTCCTCAGGTATCCCAGGATTCAGACCTGCCTGCCTCTATAACCTATAAAGTAGGCTCTGTTTAACAAATGCATTAATTTCAGCAAGCAAGAAATTAAACCTGGCTTTCCTGCTCCAGGGGCACATTGGGCTGTAGACCTGATCTGCTTTTTCTAGGTAGCCATGGTTTTGTGTCGTAGCAGTGCAGTAGATGACACAGGTCACTGGAGAAGACTGGGAGGACTTACATCCAGATTTTATGCTTTTCCATCAGGAAATCTCAGTTTCTTCCCTGTATTGATGGGGTTGGTGAGTGTGCCTGTCCCAGAGTGCCCTTGGGAGTTGACAGTTAGGTGGCCTAAGTGAGCAGGTGCAGAGGCAGAAGGTGAACCCACAGGCAGCTGGCATTGTGAAGGCCCTGCAGGGCTTGAGGTGGCCTCATAAAGAGATATGTCCTTTAACCCTGGCCCTGGTGGAGGAGCAGATTCTCACCTATGATTAGAGGTTTTTACAACAGATGATCTAGTGCCTGAAAACTGTGGCTTGAGCAAACTTCTTATCACATTTTAATAGTATTCTCACTTATCCCCAATGGAGGTAATGATAGGGATGACCTCATGAGGTTGGGAAAGACTTAGAAATGATAATCCACAAGAAGATTTTTGCATGTTGTTTCCAAAGAATAATGGAATAAGTCAAATAATAAGATAGTATCACTGATGGTTGCAACAGAATAATAAATTCTATTGTCACTATTATTATTGTTATTACCCAGATAAAAAAGTAAACCAAGAATATCAGGAAAATTTGAAACCAAGAAGTAATCCAAGATATATGAGCTTGTTTTAAAAATAAAATTCTAGTTTAACAAGGTAAGCCAGTCTTGCGGAATTATTACTCAAGATTCTATGCCAAGAGTCAGTGTGAAGGGCAGAAAATGGATCACCAGAACAAGGTCAAAGCCTAGTATGGTGGCTCAGGTCTGAATTCACAATGTTACATATGAACTTTGAAAAACATCCTGATTGACAGCATGATTATGAATCTCCCAGTCTGTGCAGGGACAGACAACAGAGCAGTGTCTGACACAGGGGCATGGGCAAGCAGCATCTTTACGCACAAGCCTTGGCAGTAAACTCCACCTGCCCATAGCTTTCCAATCAATGCAGTGAGAATGAGGCTGAAGGTGAGAAAGCCTTCTGGAATTACACTCTGAAAATCCTTTTAAAAATAACAGGAAGACTGAACATTGAAAATATAAGAAACAGTTGAAAATTTATGTTCGTACAAAATCCAAAATTTATGTTCACACAAAATATGGAGCAGCTTTACTCACAATTGCCAAAATATGGAAGAAACCTGTACGTTCATCAGTAGGTGAATGGATATTTGTGGTACATTGAGACAATGGGATATTATTCAGAATTTAAAAGAAATAAACTATTAAGCCATAAAATGGCACAAAGGAATATTAAGTGTATATTACTAAGTTGAAAGAGTCTGAAAACTCTATATGCTGTGTGATTTCAGCTCTATCACATTTTGGAAAAGAGATGAGTGTTTGTCAGAACTGGGAGAGAGGGAGGAGTGAATTGGTGGAGAAAGGGGACTTGAAGGGAGTGTTACAGTGTCATATACTCTGTATGACACTATAATAGTGGATGCTTGTCATTATACATGTGTCCAAACCCACAGATTGCACAACACCCAGAGTGCGCCCTCATGTAAACTGTGGACTCCAGGTGATAATGATGTACTTGTAGGCTCATCAGCAGTTAGGACGCACTGCTTGGGTCCCACAACCTGACAGTAGAGAAGCATGTGTCAGGGCAGTGGGTACATGAGAAACCTGTCTATCTTCTTCTCAATTTTGCTGGGAACTTAAAACTGCTCTTTTAGAAATATGTAAGGCGCTAGTGTATTGCCTTAGGAATCACATATACAGGGTATGCAGTTCAGGTCCTATTCATGGTGCTCCAGAAGCTCCAAACCCTTCCTGAAACCCACTGCATCAATCACCACTCCCATGTCCACTACCCTTCCTACAAGCCCAAGCCACAGCCTCTATTTTCTCCTGCTCACTTGTGCTCCTCTGCATCTGGATAGAAGCCCTTGTCTTGATTTATTAGACCCAAGAGTTTTCTGCTGTAGAGTTTCTTTTCCCTTTCATATTAAGGTCTCGGATCAAATGCCATCCCTTTGGGTAGCTTCTCTCTTACCTCTATCTCAAAGACCCTTCCCTTCTTCTCCTTGTGTTTGTCAGTAATGCCATGTTGGATGCTGTTTTATTTACCCACAGGCATATATGGCTGCTTAAAATTGTCTATTTATGTGCTTACCTGTGTATTTACTTCTCCCTGCCATGGTATGTAAGCTCTCAGAAACCAGAACTTCTCTCCCATACAACTGTGAAGCTTCAGAGTCTGCTGACAAGAGGCTCGGCACTGACTTGTTAAATGACTTATGATGTGCTGGGGAGGGGCTGTCTGCTATTAAGCTACCTGTACAGATGACATAATTTACTGAGTACTACATCTGAAAAGGGCAATCAATTGCCCTCGTTCAGTTTAATCTAGGATGGCACCAAGAGTGATACTTCCTTTCTTCTGTTAAGCCTACCATAGAGATGTTAAACCACCATCGTGCCAAAGATGATAGACACCACTAGAAAGAAATAATCTTATTTTTAAAGCAAGAAGAAAAGTTGGGATGCTTAGCCCCAGCCCAGCACAAATGACTTGGAAGAGGGACATTACAGAAAAAGAAAATCCCTCTAACTTGCATCAAATGCAACAAATCTTATAGAATCTTTTCACAGTGTCTTGAACAAATAGCTTTGAGTGGAACAAATTCCAACTTTTTCAAGTGTTAGAGGTCTTAATTCTAGCCCATACATTTATCAGTTTGGTAACCTTGAAATTCTTTCTTATTTGGTCTTCTATATAATTATTAAAATTGGGATGTTCACATGGCCTTGATGTAGATGGAAAAGATTATGTGATTTAATATACTAAATGCCTGGGACCATATCTGGCTTGGAGGAAACAACAAATGAAGAACAAATAGCAGTTATCTGATTTGTTCTACCTTAGGAGGTAGACAATCAGGCATTATAATGGATGGAGATGTAAAGCAATATGGAAGTGTTCCTTGTCAGAAAATTATCATATCAAATTCCACATTCAAACCCCTGTCCTAAACCTTCTCCTCCAAAATATGTAGTATAATTCACCAAAACCTTTAAAAAAAAAATTGTGTGGAGAGGTAGAGCAAGATGGTGAACCAGAAGGATCATTTAGATAACCTCTCCTAGAACAACTGTGGGAAAAGAGAGAATCCAGCCTGCATGGGAACCTTACCCAAAGTCATACCTCAGAAGAACAGGGAGCAGGTGGTCAGCTGGATACAGTATATGACACAGATAGGTGAAAATTTGAAAAATTAGGCAAGTTATTGTGACCAGCTGGGATCAGCTGGCTCACCATTGAGGTCGCAACAGGAGGAAGCTTTCCAGAGTTTTCAGTTTTGGGGGGAAGCTGCATGTTGAATGGAAAGCTTGGAAGAGTGGGAGGACTCAAGTAGCATACAGCAACCAGATTTGAATGCCAATGGGAGTAGATTTGCCATAAGTTTAGTGGCTGGCAAAGCAGCCATACTGAGAAGGTCTTGGAGGCCAGGGGGCTGCCATTGTGAAAAGGTCAGGAGAGGCCTTAGTAGGGGCCTAAAGCACAGTCATCTTAATTTTACTTGCTGGTATCAGAACTCTACTCTTGGGACAGGCTGAGGGACTCCCACACCCCACAAGAACTAAAGTCAAGGGGCCATGGAGAAGAAAAAACCTGCAAGCTAGTGGGTAAAGATTTTGAGTTAATCCAGGTAGTTACAGAGGCAGAAAAGAAGAGACAGAAAGCAAAACAGGCACTTAGAGAACTATGAGAGTCCATGAAGTGTTCAAACATACAAATAATAGGGATTCCTGAAGGGGAAGAAGATTGTTCAAAAGGAATGGAAGCCCTCCTGGAGACTATCATAAATTAAAACTTCCCAAGCTTTACTAAAGACCCAGCAAAGTTTTAGCAGAAGGATATCAAATCCCAGATCATTTCAACTCAAACAGAGCCTCTCCAAGACACATTGTAACGAACCTGTCCAAAGTCAAGATGAGAAAAAAAAAAATTCTGCAAGCAACCAGGAGTAAGCACCAACTGACCTATGAGGCACAGCCATTAGGATGACAACAGACTTTTCTGAAACCTTCCAAACCAGAAAAGCATAATCTTCTACCTTCAGTATCTTAAATAAAACAATTTTCAGTTAGAATTCTGTGTCTTGCTAAACTAATCTTCAAAACTGATGGAGAAATCAAATCTTTTGCAGTATACAAGCACTGAGGAAATTCACCACAAGAAAGCCAGCTCTACAGGAAATACTTTGACCTATTCTCAACAGTGACCATCACAATGGGCCACCAGCAAAGTAAGCACCCAGAAGCTAAAGGTCAAAACTTAGCTTCCACAGTGGCACAAAGGATAAAACTACACAATGAACTTTCACAAAATAAGATGAATGGAACTCCAGCACACTTATCAATTCTCTCAATAAATGTCCATGGCCTGCATTTACCAATGAAGAGGCACAGGTTGGCTGATTGGATAAAACAAGCCATCCATATGCTGTCTCTAGGAGACACACCTAGACTTGAAGGGCAAATCAAGAGTTGGGGTTAAGGGATGAAAACAGTATTTCAAGCAAATGGAAATCAGAAGAAAGGAGGGTTGCAATCTTATTTTCAGATACAAGCAGATTTAAAGTAACTAAAGTTAAAAAACACAAAGATAGACACCTTATACTGGCCAAAGGAACAATACAACCATAAGACATTTCAATTTTAAATATTTATGCACTCAACTTAAATGCTCCCACATTTATTAAACAGATCTTGATAGATCTGAGCAATATGATATTCCATAACACTTACTAGTCAGGGACTTAACACCCCTCTCACAGAGTTGGAAAAATCATCTAAACTAGAAATGAAACAAAGATACAAAGGATTTAAGAGTGACCCTAGAACAAATGGGATTAATCGACATATACAAAACACACCATCCCAAAGCTAAAGAATATACATTTTTCTTGTCAGCCCATGTTATGTACTCCAGAGTTGACTACATTCTAGAATACAAATCAAACCTCGGCAAAATTAAAAGAAGAGAAATCATACCTTGTATCTTCTCAGACTACAAAGCAATAAAGTTGGAATACAACTCCAACAAAAGTGTCATCCCCACACAAAGAGTTGGAAATTAAGCAACCACATGCTGATTGATAGTTGGGTTCAGGAACAGATAAAAGAGGATATCATTAAAGTCCTCATACATAAAAACATTGAAGACACAAGTTACCAAAATTATGGGATACGGCAAAAGCAGTCTTATCAGGAAAAATCATCACATTAGATTCCTACATTCATAAAACAGCAAAAGAGCACCTTAACAAACTTATAAACCATTTTATGAAATTAGAAAAAGAAGAACAATCTAATTTGAAACCCAGCAGAAGAAAATAAATAACCAAAATTAAATGAGATTAATCAAATTGAAAACAAAAGAATCATTCAGAAAATTAATGAAACAAAAAGTTGGTTTTTCAAAAAAATACATAAAATAGTTATTGTGCTAAGACATTTACATTCCACATTTACTAAGAAAATGCCAGGAAGGCTATGTTAACAAGTGTGATGAAAATATGTCAAACGGTCTATGAAGCTAGTGTATGATGCCCCATGATCATATCAATGTACACAGCTATGATTTAATAAAAAATAAATAAATAAATAAATAAAAAATTTTTCAAAAAAAAATAATAAAATAAATAAAATAGATAAACCTTTGGCCAGATTAACTAGAAACAGAAAAATAAGTCTCTAATAACCTCAATAAGATATGATGAAAGGGACATAATGACAGAAGCCATAGAGATACAAGAGATCATCTTCTGAGTATTACAAGAAACACTACGCCTAGAAATTTGACAATGTGAAGGAAATGGATCAATAGTTGGAATCACACCCTCTCCCTAGATGTAATCGAGAAGAAATAGATCTCTTGAATTGACCAATTTCAAGTACTGAGATCCAAAAAATAATAAAAAAAATCTCCCAAGAAAAAGAAGCTGTGGTCCAGATGGCTTCACACCAGAATTCTATAAACTTTCAAAGAAGATTTTGTATAATTGATACTATTTCAGAACTTGATGTAGGCCTGTTCAACATTTCTACTTCTTCCTAGCTAAGTCTAGGAATGTGGTGTGATTCCAAGTATTGGTTAATTTCCTTCAGATTTCCATATTTCTGAGAATAGAGTTTTTTATAATATTCATTAAGGATTTTTTGAATTTCTGCGGAGTTTGTAATCATCTTGTCTCTGTCATTTCTGATTGATGAAATTTGAAATTTTACTCTTTTATTTCTGGTTAGGTTAGTCAAAGGTTTATCTACCTATATACTCAAGTATAAGCTGAGTTTTTTTGGCACAAAATTTGTGCCAAGTTCGGGTTTTTCAGCACAAAATTTGTGCCGAAAAAACTCGGCTTATACTCGAGTATATATGGTATTTTATTGACCTTTTCAAAAAACCAACTTTTTGATTCATTGATCTATTGTATACTTCTTTTATTTTCAATTTCATCTAATTCTGCTCTAATTTTGGTTATTTGTTTTCTTCTGCTGGATCTGGGGTTGGAATGTTCTTCTTTTTCCAGATGCTTGAGCTGTCCCTTTAAGTTTTTGATTGCCTCTCTTTCCATACACGTGAGCCCATTTCACTATGGGCAAGAGACATGAACAGAAGCTTCTTGGAAGAAGACATGTGCATAGTCTACAGACACATTAGAAAATGCTTGTCATCTTTAATCATCAGAGAAATGCAAATAAAAACCACTTTGAGATACCATCTAACTTGAGTAAAAGTATTCCACATAACAAAATCCCCAAAATACAGATGTTGACATGGATGTGGAGAAAAGGCAACACTTCTGCATTGCTGGTGGGAATGCAAGCTAATATTTTCCTTTTGGAAAGAAGGTTGAAGAACACTCAGGGATCTATAAATTGACTTGCCATTGGATCCTGCAATTTCTCTACTAGGAGTATATCCAAAAGACCAAAAATCACTTTGCAAGTAAGATATTTGCACCAGATTATTCATTGCAGCTCAGTTCGTAATAGCCAAGTTATGGAAGAAGCCCAGTGCCCATCGACCCATGAATGGATTAATAAATTGTGGTATATGTATACCATGGAATACTATGCAGCCTCAAAAAAAGATGGAGAGTTTACCCCTTTTATGTTTACATGGAGGGACCTAGAACATATTTTCCAGAGTAAAGTATCCCAAGAATGGAGGAAAAATTATCCAATGTACTCAGTACTTCTATGAAACTAACTTATATTTACTCACACTTTCTTATGAAAGATAGAATACAGCTATATACCAGGATGAAGGAGAGAAATTGGAGGGGGAAGGAAGCAGAGGGAGGAGGTTTGATAGAGGGAGGGTAAACAGTGGGACCACAGCTATGGAGCATATTGCAAGGGTACAAGTCAAATCTATCAAGTGTAGAACATAAATGTCTTAACACAATGATCAAGTAAATAAGGTAAAAGCTATATTAATTAGTTAGATGAAAGTACGTCAAATTGCATAAAAAACAACACATTGTACCCCACATATGCATAAATACATTCGTGATCTATGTGTATATGACTTAATAATAAAAAAAAATCCTGCGAAGAACTTATACACCACACTGCAGAAATTTTTCAAAAAAATTGAGAAGGAAGGAATCTTCCCCAACATGTTCAATGAAGCAAACAGAACCCTGATACCAAAACCAGGAAAAGACCAAACTAAAAAGGAAAATTTCAGAACAATTTCACTAATGACTACAGAAGCAAAAATTCTCAGTAAAATCCTAGGCAATAGATTGTAGCTACACATGAAAAAAAAAATCATTCATCACAATCAAGTAGGTTTCTTCTCAGGGATGCAAGGGTGGTTTAACATACCCAAGTCCATAGATGTAATTGATCATATCAACAGAAGCAAAAACAAAGACCATATGATCCTCTAAAGAGATGCAGAAAAAGCATTCAATAAAATTTAGCATCCTTTTCTAATTAGAACACTTAAGATTATAGGCACAGGTGGCACATTTCTGAATCTGATCAAAGCCATCTACAACAAACCAACAGCTGAATGTAGTAAAACTGAAAAGCTTTTCCACTTAGAACTGGAACCAGACAAGGTTGTCCTCTATCACCACCACTATTCCACATAGTGCTGGAAGTTCTGGCAAATGCAATCAGGCAAGATAAGGAAACAAAGGTCATCCAAATGTGTGGAGTGGAGTCAAACTCTTGTTCTTTGCCAATGATATGATCATATACTTAGAGAACCCCAAAGACTCCACACAAGACTCCTGGAAGTGATCAAAAAATATAGCAATGTCTCAGGATACAAAACCAATGTCCACAAATCAGTAATCAGTAGCCTTTATATATGCCAATAACAGCCAAGATAAGAAGCTAATCAAGGATGTAATTCCCTTCACAGTAGCTTCAAAGAAAATGAAATACCTAGGAATTTTCTTAACAAAAGAGGTTAAAGACCTTTATAAAGAGAATCATGAAACCCTAAGAAAAGAAATAGCAGAAGATATTAACTAATGCAAGAAGATACCATGCTCATGGCTGAGAAAAATCAACATTGTGCAAATGTCTATACTACCCAAAGTAATCTACAGATTCAATACAATCCCCTTTAAAATACCATAATCATAGTTTCAAGATTTGGAAAAAATAATTCTTCCTTTGTATGGAACCAGAAAAAGTCCCGTATAGCTAAGGCAATTCTTAGTAATAAAAACAAAGCCAGGATATCACCTTATCAGACTTTAGGCTATATTACAAGGCTATAGTGATTAAAACATTATGGGATTGGCATGAAAATAGAGACATTGACTTTTAGAACCAAATAGAAAATGATGAGATGAACCAAACATCTTATAGCTACCGGATCTTTGACAAACCAAACAAGAACCATACACTGGGGGGAAAAAAATACTTATCCCATAAATGGTGTTGGGAGAACTGGATAACCACATGTAAGGGAATGAAACTGGATCTGCACCTCTAATCACTTAGAAAAATTGATTCAAGTTGGATAAAAAGATTTAAATCTAAGGCATGAAACAAAAAAAAATCTTTGAAGAAAGTGTTGGGAAAACATTGAAGGTATTGGCCCAGGAATAGATTTAATGAAGACTTCAGTGGCAATTGCAACAATAACAAAAATAAATAAATGGGACTTAATTAAACTGAAAAGCTTCTGTATAGCTAAGGAAACAAGAACCGAAGCAAATAGACAACCTTCAGAATGGGCAAAGGTATTTGCACATTATGAATTGGACAAAAACTTGATAACCAGGATGTATAGAGAACTCAAATTAATAAACAACAACAAAAAAGAACCAACAATCCCATATATTACTGGGCAAGGACATGAATAGAACCTTCTGTAAAGAACACAGGCGAATGGCTAACAAACATGAAAAAAATGCTCATTGTCCCTAGTCATCAGAGAAATGCAAAACACAACTACTCTGAGATATCACCTAACCCCAGTGAGAATAGCTCACATCACATTCTCAAAGCTGGATACGCTGGCGTGGATGTGGAGAGAAGAGACTTTTAGACTGCTGGTGGGACTGCAAACTAATACAACCTTTTTTGGCAGGAAGTGTGGAGAATCCTCAAAGTGCTAAAATTATACCTCCCACTTGATCCTGCAATTCCATCACTAGGTATCTAGTAGAAAAGAAGAAAAAAAAATCTTTTTATCATAAGAACATTTACACTAGACTGTTTATCACAGCTCAATTTGCAATTGCCGAATATGGAAACAGCCTAAATGCCCACCAACCCAGGAATGGATTAAGAAGCTATGGTGTATGTATACCACAGAGTACTATTTAACCATTGAAAAAGATGGAAATTTTACATCTTTTGTATTAACCTGGATGGAGGTGGAACACATTCTTCTTAGTAAAGCATCACAAGAATGGAGAAGCAAGAATCCAATGTACTCAATTCTAACATGAAGGCAGTAGGTGATCTAATACAGGGTGAAGTAGGGGAATGAGCAATTGGGGAGAGGGAAGGAGGGGGAGGCTGGGGGGTCACAGTGTTGGCACACTTCTTGGGGGTGGGGCACAATTATGAGAGGGACATTTTTTAACAAATTCAATCGTGTGCCCTAATTCTTTGTACCCTCAATGAATCTCAAACAATAAAAAAATTGTGTGTACACATGTATGCATATATGTCAGTGTTGTGAATAGTTTTTGTAAAAATTATGTAAATATATGCATAAGGTCCAGAGTGTAATAAAGAAGAAACTGCACAGGTAAATATGTATCTACTGCTCAGTTTAGGAAAGAGATCATGACCATGACCAAAAGTGCCCATGGCCCATTCCCGGTGCTATGCACCTCTTTTTACATTCCCAGGAGAGAGGCCCATATTCTGAAATGTGTCTTTACAGTTAACTGGATTTTAGATACAGTTTTCTTACCTCTGTATTTAATTTTGAAGTTGTATTGCTTCCTTATGTTATTTTTACCATTTAAATAAATGGCAATATGCTTTATGTATTTTTCTTTGGCTTGCTTTTTTCCACTCAATATTGGATGCTGAGATGCCAGCATGTTATCAAAAGTGATAGCTCATTCTTTATTGTTTTGTTATTCCATTGTGAAAAACTAACAAGATGGATTTATTCATTCTACAAATAATGTATTTTATAGTTTTTTATTTCCATCATGAGCTTTGTTCTTTTATAAACAGTATTGCCGTAAGCTTTCTTGTATATATCTTCTAGTACAGCTGTGCAAGAATTTCTTTAGGATATAAAACTTGCAAGAAAAAGGGTATTTGTTCACTTTTCATTCAACTATTCAGTTTTGAGAATCATGTATGACATCATTGTATTATTATAGGCACTGTTCAGTCACTGAAGTTAGAATAATGATGGAAATATACAAAATCCCTTTCCCTATGCCATTTTTCTGTGTGGAAAGGCAAATAATAAATAGAACAAAACATAAAATATTCTGCTGGTCTGAATCCACCTGGTTATGTTGCTGTGACAAACAATTCCTCCCAATCTAACTGGCTTAACATAATTAAAATTATTTTTTCTTAATCACATATGTGTTTTTTATGTTACATGTTAAATGTTATATGTTGCATGTTTTTCAAGGGCTAACAAGGTGCTTTTTCCACATTGTTGTTCCTCTCATTTTGGGACCCAAATGACTAAAGACTCAATCTCTGGAATGTAGTAGGCACTGAGAGGGAGGTAAAAGAGAACAGCTAAAGTCATCACAGCTCTCCAAATTTCTGCAAAGAATAAACCTAAAGCTGCTGCCACTGATGCCTCACTACCTAAAGGAAGTCATGGTGTCCATGCTTCAGCAAGGGAGCTCCCACCATGCCCATGGAAGGAAGGATGGTCAATATTAGCAAGGAGCTCTAGCGACTAGAGAATTTATTGGATGATAATGATATGAGGAAAAATGCAACTGGAAGAGGAATAGCATGAAAAGAACAGAGTAAGAAGCAATGTCAGAGAGTGATTAGCCCTGTTCTAGAAAGTAAGTAAGAAAGGTCGCACTGGGAAGATGGTGTTGGAGTAAATAATCAAAGCAGGCAAGAGACTAAATTACTGCCTGGGATGCTTAGAGTGACTCCCACTCCCAGGAAAAAGAACAAAGCCTGGAACAGAAACTTGAAGTGTGTGTTCTGGGACGGGGTGAAGGAGATAGAAATTTGGAGTTGAGTTCCAAGAATTAAGTTGGGGGTAGATTTGGAAAGGACATGTGGAATTTAACAATTACTCCGACTAAAAGTTTTCAGTAGAGGCATTTGACCTTGTCTGTTTTGTTAATAGCAGTTAGCACTTTGCTATGGTGAAATATGTGCAATGATTAAGGATATGGGGTGTCAAAGCCAGAATTAGGGGGACTGACGAAGGTGATATGAGTAGGAAAGTAGAGACTTAGGGTAGTGAAAAATGGCCAGATTTGGGAGGAGTCCAAGAGGGCTTCAAGATTTAAACCCGAGCAATTGAAAGAATGGAGTTGCCATATATCAAAAGGGATATGCTCGTTTTCCTCTTCACAAAATAGCGCCAAAGTATATTCTAAAGCAGTTTTATCTTTTACTCCTCCCATCTGCAGGACGTGATTAAATCTTTTGGTCCAAATCTTTATGAACCATAACATTTGACATTTTACCTTGTTTTCTAAACTCATTATGAAATGTTACCCTGTGTTATTTTTCATTCATAATTCTTACACGTTAAAGGAGGTTGAGTACTTTCGGTTATTTATTTGACAATTGAGTTTTTTTTCTCTGAAATGCTGATTCAATTCTTTTGCCCATTTTTTTTTCCTATTGGGTTGCCCTTTTTTTTTTGAAAAAAAAAAAAGAACATACTTTGTATACTCCAGTGGAATTGAAAATATCTAATGTATTGCTTATACATTTTCTTCTATGTTGTCTTTTCTTAAGTGTTTATAAATTTTAATGTACTCAAATCTATCAATCCTCATTTAACTTATTAAATTTTGTCTCCTATTGACATAAAACATAGGTTATAGTAGCATTTTCTTATATTTTTAACTAAAGTTTTAAGATTTTCTGTTTCCATTGAAGTCTTTAATCAACATCAGATTGATCTTTCTTCTTGTTATGGAATTATCCCAAGAACATTTATTGACTAGCCCATCCCTTTTCCTGCTATATTACTTATTGCTACAAATCAAAATTTAGGTGATTAGAAGAACAAAGATTTATCTCAAAATTTCTGGCTCAGTGCTTCTTACAAGACTGCAGTTAAAGTGCTGGCTAACATGAGCATGTGGCTGTTGTCGGGAGGCCCTGATTCCTCACCACTTTTCTCCAAAGGGCTGCTTGAGCGTCCTTCCAGCATAGCAGCCAGCTTGCTCTAGGGAAAGTCACCTGAGAGAAAATGACAAGAACGCAGTCTCTTTTATGATCCATCATGATTACGACCTATTTGAAGCAAGTCATTAAATCCAGCCCACATTTAATTGAGGGGGCGAAGTTAGACTGTATTTCATAAAGGGAGAGACATAAAAAAAATTTATCAGATACACACAGAGTTATGAGGTATCAATTATGTCAGAATTCACTTGCTTTTTTCATGAGCCCCTCAGTAGTTTCCCTGGCCTATTTTTCCATGCCTGCACCAATCCCCACTGCTATAATTACCGTGGATTTAGAGCAAATCCTCCCATACAGTAAAGCTAGATTCCTTCACGTGGTCACTGTCCTTGTTGTCAGCCTTCTTTTTCTTTTCTTCTTCTTCCCCTTTCTCCCCTCCCTCATTCGGCCTCCTTCTTTCTTCTTTGTCTTTTCTCCTCTTTCTCCTTGATCTTCTCCTTCTTCAGGTTGTCTTTACTCTTTGCTATTCTGAAGACAATTTTTAATAATATTAGTCATCTTTTATTAAGAAGTCTATTATTATTTTCATTAAAATTGCATTGAATGTAGCCATAAATTAGGCAAAACCACTTCACGGTGCTGATATTCCCTACTTATGAATATGTTATATATTTCACTTATTTAGGTCTATTTTAATGTCTTTAACATAACACTGCAAATCATTCTATAGATAATTCACATAACATTTAGATTTATTTTTAGCCAATAGGCTACCTATTATATGGACATATTAGGTGGCCACATTAAATATCTTTCTAATTTTCTCCTTAAATGATCTAATCTTTTATTGCTTATATATATAGAAATTGACTGATTTTTAAAGAGTTATCTTACATTTGGAAGAGATAGGTACCAGTGAAGCTATCTATTTAATTATAATGTGATTATAGATTTTAGGATTTTCTTATATTTATAAAGAATAATCTGTGAGTATTAGAATTTGCTTTCTTTTTTCTCATTCTTGTAAATTTTAGTTATATTTTTAAAAAAATTATTACATTTCATATACTTCAAGTTTGACCATACTGTTTACTCAAGAAGGGGAACGTCAATCACACCATCATTTCCACTTGCTCCATGAGAGATGCTGCAATATCTGAAAGTAAAGAATAGTAATTCATGTTAACTTAGCCACATGTGGTGAGAATTATTAGCAAGAAGAATACACCTAGTTAAATTCAGTGGCAGGGATATTATACTGATTTTATAGTGGTGTAGAAACATTCAGTTTTATGCCTCAATAATGCCCTCCACTGGCACATATAAGAGTAACTCTAACATGAGAATGGATCAAGTAAAAAGAAAGAAAAGTTTTATGAGATGGAAAAGATAAAATGTTGAGTGTGAAAAAAAAAAAAAAATGGGCGGCACCTGTGGCTCAAAGGAGTAGGGCGTCAGCCCCATATGGCAGAGGTTGTGGATTCAAACCCAGCCCCCGCCAAAAATGCAAAAAAAAAAATAAAAAAAAAAATGTTGATTGTGTCTCTTAATCTGAGAACATGTCTGTTTAATCAACTCAGTTCCTCAATTTTTTCTCACCACCTGTTTTGATTTCCCACTCCAATTAATCTAAGACAATTTCTCTAAGAGTGATAAGTAATGTGATATGTCCGTTATTGGTTTTTTGTTGTTGTTTATTTTTGTACTTAAGTCACATTGATATAGCCAAGTAGGTCCAGCTGCTGGAACTCTGACTACTGCAAACCCTTTTTTTTTTTTTTTTTTATTAATATTAGATCATAGCTGTGTACATCAATGCGATCTTGGGGCATCATACACTGGTTTTATATACCGTTTGACACATTTTCATCACACTGGTTAACATAGCCTTCCTGGCATTTTCTTAGTTATTGTGTTAAGACATTTACATTCTACATTTACTAAGTTTCCAGTATACCCTTGTAAGATGCACCGCAGGTGTAATCCCACCA
>CAUYPK010064854.1:0-15162 GCA_963574355.1 Loris lydekkerianus
TTATATTTATTTATTTATTTATTTATTTTAAATAGAGACAGAGTCTCACTTTATGGGCCTTAGGTAGAGTGCCGTGGCATCACACAGCTCACAGCAACCTCCAGCTCCTGGGCTTAAGTGATTCTCTTGCCTCAGCCTCCCAAGTAGCTGGGACTACAGGCACCTGCCACAACGCCCAGCTATTTTTTTGTTGCAGTTTGGCCAGGGCTGGGTTTGAACCCGCCACCCTCGGCATATGGGGCCGGTGCCCTACTCACTAAGCCACAGGCACGGCATGACACTAATTATATCTTGAGCTTCTTTTCCCCTATCAAGGATCCCAAAGAATATACTAGATGCAATTATCTCATTAATCTTCATCTGTGACTGATTGGCACCAGTTTTAATTTAGAGAGGAGATTGGTTATTTAAGACTTAGGGCAAGATGACCATGTTAGAGTCACTTAGGGGGAACTTTTGAAAAATGCCTAAATATTACCCCAGACCAGTTGTACTGAACGTGTTTGAAAGTTTGCAGCAATTTAATTAAACATAAATTTCAATATTTAAATTAAGTCAGAATCTCTGGGATTGGGAATTGATCATCCACATACTTAGCAAACCTCAGGTAATTCTATTATGGAACTGAGGTTGCAAGCAAGCTGCATAATGTATATTCTTGTAGGAAGGCTAATACCAGCCTTCTCTGCAGCTGCCAGTATATATCATAGCAAAATGGTGGTACTATCCTATTTACCCTAACTCAGGTAGATATATTACATGCCTTATCATCTAAGGTTTTTCTCTCTGGCCACTGAGGGGAGAGAGACAGTAAATTAACTTACTACTAAAAATAATCTAGTATGTGATAAACATAAAATATTATTAATGAGATATTTTGCAGTCCTTTTTGGGGCACTATTTATTGATTGCCTGCCCTATGGCAGGCATTTTACACATATTAGCTCATATTGGTTTTTATAGCAACCCTCTAAAGTAGACATAATTAATATAATTTTACATATAGAAAAAAACCCAAAAAAACATAAGGCTTGGGGAGGTAACTTGTCAAAGGCACTGGGGGAAAGAATTGGAATTTGACCCAAGGCAGATCCCATTGCAGCAAAATTGTAACGTGTACTCTTGTCCATTCTATGTGAATGTGAACCGTCTTTGACCCTCTTTTCTGTTAAGGTTGGGGAAGAAGGCGTTTGTCAAATCAAGGCCTACATGACATGACTTGCAGTCACTAACTACTGGGGGTGGGGTGGTCAGGGACATGGGGAATCAAACTGTTGCTGACAGGAAAAAAAGAATATGGTGGCTGCAGTTGGGGCCTCTACCTGTTGAATTTCTGGTAGTTTACAATTATTCCATAGGATCTGTCTGCTTTGTGCAGAGGCCAGACTAGTGAATTACATAGAGATATGGCTGGAACCACAACCTCTGCATCCTTGAGTCCAGTGCTTTCCATTGTATGTATAATGAATTCACATATGTAACTAAAAAATGTTTGATAGCCACATTAAAATGTAAAAAGAAATAGTAAATTAAATATTGCAATGTATTTTACTTAACTCAATCTATTAAAAATAATCTAGTATGTAGTAAACATAAAATATTATTAATGAGCTATTTTAAAGTCTTTTTTAGGCATTAAGTAATATTAATACTTATAGTATATTCCAATCCAGATGGTAAAGTTTTATCAGAAATACTGATCTATATTTAGGTTTCATAAAACTTACAGCTGAAAAAGTAGAAAAACACACATACTTAGGTTTATTCCAAATGTATTTAAAAGTTTTCCAATAACTGAATCACATATAAGTTTAAGAATTTTATTAATTAAAATAAAATAATTCAGTTCCTCAGTTATACTATCGACATTTCAAATCCTTAGTGACCACACGCGGTTAGGACTATATTGGACAGTGTAGTTTAGACCTTTGAGAGAGGCCTGATTTTTGTCACATCTCTTAGGGATGTTCTCATTTTTTATCTTTTTTTTATCTAGGTGGCAGGGAGAAGTTTCCCCACTATAACTCTTATCCTACAGACCAATGTAGGGGGCATGCTAACCACCAAGCATGTTTATTCTGATTACATATCCAGGGGCTGAGGAAATGACCCCCAGATGCACTGGCCACCCCAGTGGACCCACTGTGAGTTAGACTTTGGCCAGGATTCCATTTATAATCTAGTTCTCTTAGGCACCTACTCTGAACATCAATGTCAATTTGGATCCTGTGTCCAACAGTCCCCAGAATATTTGGGTAGCTCCTCTCCTTAATTCAGCTGTCTGGGTAAATGGTCAAAGACCCATTTGGGGAAAGAACTGGGGAAATTAGAAGTGTGTGTACCTGCTGTGTATTAAGGATTCCTTTCTCCTAGGGACCTGGCCTCTTCTTCAATTAATGGGGTTTGGGTTATAAAAACAGGGAAGGGCTATGATATTGGCATAACTGCCCTTAGTCTCCTGATCGTCTTGCTAATTGTCAGGTATGATTCTAGATGTTTTGAAAAATGTGATGATCATGACACCATTTTTACCCTCAATGGGGTGACAACTTTGAGAACCTGGACTCAAAGGAGATGTATCAGGTCATGCTTTGAGATTCATCAGTAAATTTTTGTCTTTTGTTTGGGCTGATCCTCATAATTCTAATTGTGCAGTTTCAGGACATGTAGGTGTGACAGCCTGGGCCAAAGTCAGTAGAGGCGTTGTGGTTAGTTGAGAAATGACACCAAGCACAGGTGTCTTCATCAGCTGGATAAAGAAGCATCCATGCAGTTCAGGCCTGCATAGCAGTGCCTTTGACAGTGTTAAGTAGCAGTACGCTGAATATACCACAGGGTTTGGGCATAATGGTGTGCCCTGTGTTATCCAATATGGTAGCCACTAGCTACATGTGGTTATTTCAAATGAAATTAATTAAAGTCATATAAAACCACGAGTTTAGTTTTTCAGTTGCATTTGTTATGTTTCAAGTACACAATTGACTACTGGCTACCCTGTTGGACAGAAGAAATTTTAGAATATTTCCATTCCTTCAGAAAGTTCTATGGGTGGCAGTGATTTAGACTACCACTGACACACAGCGCATCAGGGCAGGAAATGCCTTCCTCATTTATTAGATGGGGACACTGGGACCTATAAAGCTACTAGGTCTGGGATCACCTGAGTCTCAGTTCAATGATTCTTTGTTTATAGATTTCTTTCAGTTCCTAGGCTTGTGGGATCCTCTTTAATAGCGCAAGATACCTCCTGTCATACAAATTATCCATCCATCCATCTATCCTCCCACCCATCCATCTGTCCATCCATTCTTCCTCCCATCTTTCAACACACTCTACTTTTCTTCTACTGCACTAGCTGCAGGGACTACGCCAGTCAGTAAGACACAGCCCTGCTGAGATCACTTACAACCTAGTAGGGAACATAGAAATATCATGATGACACAGTGTGAGGAGTGCTATAGATGGGGTAGGGACCAAGTGTGTAGAGCCCAGAGGTGGTGAGATGGCCTGCCACAGGGCTGGGACAGGCATTCCACAGGACATGACATTTAAATTTGGTTCTGAAGGAGGAATGATAGTTTATTAGGTAAGAAGGAAGAGAAGGAATTCTAGGAAGAGGAGAAGCCCATGCTGAGGGGGAGGGCAGGAAAGGGCACTGACCTTGGGAACAGGAAGTTGTCCATCGTGGCAGAGCTGGTGGTGGGAGAGCAAAGGTAGAAACGAGGCTGGGTCCACTTGTGTAAGAACCCGTACACCAGTTCTGAGAGCCTTTGGGAGTGAATATGGGGAGAAGAAAATGATCATATCTGTGTTTTAAAGATTTCAGTCCATGGGGGATATAGGGAATGGGTTAGGTAAACAGTTGGTTCACCTCCCTGCATTTGTCCAACATGGAGTAAAACTCTTGAACCTAGCACGATCATTTGACATTGCTCCTTTCTTCTTGCAGTTAAGTAATAGTTCATATTCCTCATTATAAATATTTCTGCCTTACTTTTGCTGATCTCATTACTCACGTTGACTTCCCCACCAGCCTCCCCCTAAACCCCGTTTTCCCCAGCATCAGATCACACAGGGAGTAGGAAAGAGGACTGGGGAGAGGCTGGGATGCAGCTGCCACCACCATCTGTACCACCTGGGGCTTTTATAGCCCTAGTGCCCGAGTCCCCTGGGTTGTCCGTAAACCTCATTGAGAAACGTTGCTCCTGCTGTTACACTGACACAGATGGATCCTGGGATGCCGAGGAGTCGTCCTCACTTCTGTCTGGGGAAGAGCTGAAGTCACAGACATAGAAGAACAAGCCTTCCCTTAAGTTGATTTTCTTCAAGAAAACTTACAAAATAGAGCTGAGACAGTCTTAGAAAAACCTCTTACCCAATGGAAGAAGACCAGGCTGTGTCCACCTTCCCTTCTCCTGAGGAGAGACTGCTTTGTTGGGCTAACAGTTATGTTGGAGTAAGAGCTATGACAATATGCAATTAATAGCGAGTCTCTTTGTAACAGAAAATAGTCAAAACATCTTGAAGCCCATTCACAGAGACAACGTTGAAGGCAGCGTGGGCCGTCCATACACACACAGAACACTGTCATTAAGCCCTCCGCGGATGACAGCAGTTACAGTTCATTCTCCTGGGTGGTGGCTGTGGGGGTATCATATTCTTTACATTTTCTTTGGGAAAAAAAAGTCTTTTAAAACTTAATTTGCAACACAACACAGACAAATAGCTGGAAAGGGATGTGATTTGGTGATTCATGAAGGAAGCTAAATGGTGAGGGTCTGTGCTCAATTACTGACAAGTGAGTCATTTGTTTAAAATGAAAAGCCCCACACACCATAATTGGATACTTCCACTGGCCAGATGAGCATAAGAATTTCTCAGTAGAATCTTAGGTAAATAAAATTAAGTCATGTCCTTTTACCTGTGGAGAGACGTGTCCAAACACATCTTTTAAGAACCTTATTTATGAATAAAACCAGGCCCAGTCTTTTCATGTCAATCAACTTCAGACACTGCAGATACCGATGGTGTGAGAGCTGATCCTGATGATCCTGATGGTGTGAGAGAAGAGTTTCTTGTCCTCTTTCCTTATGAAGGGGCCCTACTGTGTTTAGGGCAACCATGCACCTAGTTAGGAGTCTCCCCCTTCCTGGCATCGATTCTTTCCTCAGGGGGTGGCTAAGTGATTCAGCCTTGGACAGTGAGATGTACAGATCTCTGGGTGGGTTTCTAGAACTGACAGATGCTGCTTTCTCCTGATGAATGGGGGAGGACTTAGCTGACAAATACGTTTTATTCTTCTTTTCTTCTTTCTCCTGCTTCTTGCCTGGAACTTTGATGAGACTCCCAGGGTGCCTGGCAGCTCGCTGCTGGGTGCGGGGGATGCAGGGATCAGTGAGAGCCTTGCTGGTGTCAGCATGCTTAGAAGGCAGAAGAGGATGCAAATGTGCAGATGCAAAATTACAGTCCAGGATCTCAAGTCCTCTAATAGGGAGAGGAAGGGATGCAAGATATGGACCTGGCCTGAAGCATGAAAAGACACCCCAACTCCAAACTATATGGAAGCCTCAGAATTACAAAGCTGATGACTACAGCAGGAATGTTTTTAAATCCTGGGGGTGGGGATGCCTGTGAGCTGGAACCTGGAACCAGCACTGGGGGTGGGGATGGGCCAAGTGTTCAGTGGCTGGATTTGCTTCTCTGCATCTAATTGCAGTACCTGAGTCAGGCCAGGTGGAACACAACTCGGACATGATTCTAGGGAGCATGTGAACTTTGGCCCTCAGCAAATGTCTCTTTTGAGGATGACTGAACTGCCACTATGAAAATGAGTGGATTTGACAGCTCAAATTGGTGGAAGAAACACTTGGACCAGCCTCAGGCATTGCTTGGGCATGGAGCCAGCTGAAACGGGCATGACTAATCACGAAGCTCATTCGGAGGCAGCAAAGGGACAGTTCCATTGGGGTCAAGTGAGAGGCCTGGGGAGCATTCCCAGGCACGTGCCTCCCCAAATCAAAGGCAAAGTGATTTTTTAATGATGACAGGATGGGCTGCATGACCACTTCTGTTGTTGCTGGTTTCTTTCTCCCTCTCATCTTTCTAATCCCAGGGGTGTAGGTAAAAACATCGAACATCAGTGGTGATTACATTGAACACTCAGAAGAGGTGCCAGGGGTAACGTGGGATGTGGTCTCGCCTGCGTTCACCTACCGGGTTTTAAATCCTCACTGTTCTCTGGCGTCCTTCCAAATGGTTCATGGTAAGTGTGCGATTCCCAGAGCGCACAGCTGTGTGTTGTGCTTCCAGAACAATGTGCACACATCTACCAAGCCAGACAGACTGATGCCAGCAAGTGGCCTGGACGCTCTGTTCAAAGGATGCTGTTCTGTGAAACGCTAATCCTGCAAGATGGTCTGCTAGACACCAAAACCTGTTGCATGGTCAAACAGATTCAAGAAAATGTTTCATCTTTTGTTTTCTTCTTGGCAGCTCGCAATGTACATTTATTTGTTTATTTTTATTGTTTTGTAAAGACCTGGTCTTGCTGTGTTGCCCAGGCTGGTCTTAAGCTCCTGGCCTTGAGTTATCCCCCTTCCTCAGCCTCCCAAAGTGCTGGGATTACATAGGTGTGAGCTGCCACCCTCCAAAAGCTGCACATTTATATTCTAGTATCTTTGAAAAGTCTTGCAAGAATGAAATCTATTTAATTTTGATATATCAGCATTTCCCAGTTTTTTCTTTTTTAAAAGCATGGAATTTTCCTGCCTTCCTCCCACCCTCATGGAACCCCTGCCCGTGGAAGGAACTTTGGCATTTATCCTTGGATGTAGAAATAAAATAAAATTAGACAAAATAATGAATGTGCAGCAAAAGTACGTAATCACCTGCAAATCAAGAATACGTCCATTTGTTTGCTGGACCTGGCATGCATGTTTAAGGTACATATGAATTCCTCCTGCCCATTGAGACAGCAACCAGATCTCAAAGAACTGTGAGCCAAGGCCCCAATTTCTGAGGAACAAACCACCCCGAAACTTAGTGGGCTTAAACATAAACTCCTAAATAAATTAGAATTAGTACAAACAAAATCTCAGGATTCTGTGGGTCAGGACTTTGGACAGGGTTCGGTAGAACCAGCTCATGTCTGTTCCCTAATGATGGGGATAGCTCACATGGCCAGGGACGGGTGGGACAGTTCAAGTGTGGAGATAGAGATGAGGCTATCAGTTGGGTTTCTCAGCGTTTCTCCACATTGTGTCTTCTGGGGTTGAAATATCCAGGATGCCTTCTTCATGCCCACGTTTGGTGGTGCCTGGAGTGCAATGGCCGCAGCACTGCTTTCTGGGACTGGCTGGTCATTGCTTTCCTCCCAGGAGATATCTCTGCTCATGTAGCTCGGGCTCCCTCACAGGAGGTGGCATTCTCAGAGCCGTCCAGTATCCCTGCTGGTGGCTCCTCCCAGATGGAGTCTTCCAAGAGGCCTTGCAAGTCTTCCATAAGCCAGCCCTGGAAGTTACTGAACATCACCATTTCTGAATTCTATTGGTCAAGCACGTCATGGTCAGCTCAGGTTCCAAGAAATGGAAAATGCACTGCACCTTTTTAATAGGAGAAGCAGCCCCAGATTTGTGGACGCCTTTAGTCTACCACATGCGTCTTATTGGTTGGCTCTTTTAGGCATCAGACTCTTAGCTGAAATGTCAATTGGGTCCTACCTGGCCTCATATTTAAGCAATGCTTAAGAAAGGTTCTTTTCACTCCGGATGCCATTCAGAGAACATAAAAGATTAATGGTATCACTGAACCCATCTAGATACATAATACAAAACAAAATTTAAACGCCTGTACACACCACAAACTACGGTTACTATTGAACGCAACTCCGGCATGAATGCCCGTCCTCCAGTAGGGGGATGAACTGTTGAAACCTTTCTCTAGATTCCAAAAGGGGTCAGAAACGCCTCTGCCCTGGTCCTCTGTGCTTCTCCTTTTCTTTCAACATCCAGCTCCCATGTTGATCCTTGTTAGTTTCAACTTGATCAGACACGTTTTGGTGTTTTATATAAACTACCAAGAATGCTCAGTTTCTGACTAGGATTGCTCTAAGATTTTTTAATGCACACACATATATACACACATACACACTCGTATTTAATTTTGAAAAAAATAATACAGACGTTTATAGATAGTACATAACTGATAACTATATTTTCACTCCCCCAGAATTTGCAAATATCAATGCGCTAATCTATTTTCTGCAAGGTTTCTTTTTTTTCTAATAAAAGAAATCATTACAGAGAAAATGGAAACATCTTTTTATTGAATTCCCTCCCCTGGCACCCCCAGAGGCAACCATCATCCTGAATTCAGTGGGTGGGATGATATTTTAAGAACAGAGTTTTCATCAACTGTTTTACAGCTCTGGCTTTCCCCGTTTCTAATTTACTGCTGCACAGATCAGCTGCTGAAATTTAAGGAGGCTGACCCTTTCAAAACCCTCTGTGGCTTTATTGTATCTCTCTCTCTCTCTCTCTCTCTCGGATTATTGTCCAGGCTTCGGTAGGACAGAACTAATTCTAGGATGAGGCACTGTGAAAGTGTCTCTCCATCTGAGCAGAGGCAACATTATGCCCTATTCTGTATTGTTCATCATTTCTATCATAAATACTGTCACCTGTGATTTAGCAATCACTCTTTTGAAGCCACTGCATCTGTAATTTTTGGGCTACAGGTATAGAAACCACAGGACATTGTCACAAAATGTGTAAATACTTCTGAATGCACAGCACTTTGGTATCAAGATCATCTTGTTTTCATAGATGTAAGGTGCTGCCAAGCAGCAGAACCCTCTGGCTGCGATTCCAACTGTCAGGCTGAACTCTGCTCTTTTAAAAGACTCATAGACCAGGAGTGGGGGCTCATGCCTACAGTCCCAGCTACTTGAGAGGCTGAGGCAGGAGGATCACTGAAGCCTAAGAGTTTGAGGCTGCGGTGAACTATGACTGTGCCACTGCATTCCAGCCTGGGTGACAGACTCTTTCTCTAAAAAAGAAAATAAATATTTATAGTGCCTCTTATCCTCAACTACAGAGATGATATAACCTACTTTCATGAATAATTAAAAAAATTAATGTAATGACTTGGCTATCACATGAAAGAGAATTAATATTGCAATAAAATACTATTTTACAGCACGGAAATGCTTAGATACAGTGCCACGGTCAGATGATGGAACCGTGCGTCCGTTGTGAGGAAGGCGGCAGCCACAGGCAGACTGACCCAGGTACAGTCATCAACAGGGTGATTTTCTGAAATAATCAGCAATTTTCGACAAAGGTTTTATACAAAACAAACTATAGAGTCTTCAAAAAAGTTAACCATAGAGTTGCCATATGACCCAGCAATTCCTCTCCCATGTACATATCCCAAAGGGCTGAAAGCAGGTATTTGATCTAATATTTGTACACCAACGTCACACTATCCATATGAGCCAAGAGGTGGATCCACCAAACCGTTCATCTGTGGATGAACTATGGATAAAGGATAAAGGGTAAAGAAATGTGGAATGTACTTACAATGTAATATACTTTAGCCATGAAAAAGCAAAGTACTGACGCACACTGCAACGTGGATGAACTCTGACACCAGGAGGCTAAGTGAAGGAACCAGACGTACAGGGCACATAGGGTTGCAGGCTTCCACCCACACAGAGCGCGCATCTGGAGCCGGGAAACCTACGGACACAGAAAGTAGGGAGGTGGTTGCCAGGGGCAAGGTTGGAGGGGGAGTAGAAAGTGACCCCTTAAAGGATATGGGGATCTCTTTTTGGGATGATGGAAATATTTTGGAACTAGATGGAGCGGTGGTTTCATAACAATGTGAAATAAATGTACACTTGTTCACTGAATTATACACTTCAAGGTGATTTCTTTATGTTATATAAATTTTATTTCAATAGAAAAGTATAATCTTCCTAGATTTACAGCTTAAGTGCATGTTCAGAATTCAGCGAATATTAAAACCATGCAAAAAATTCTTACTTTAAATCCAAATTAGGGTCTAGGCTTGGATAAATTATAAACAGGGTTTTTCCCTGCAGGATTATCTGTGTGGAATATTCAAAAGTTGGGCAGCGTTTTGTCATGTGGGGCGGCCCTTTGATTGCAGAGTGTCTGGAGTCCCATCCTCTAGATGAGCTCACAGATTTCCAGCACCGGCTCTGAGGGAGAGAAGGTACTGCCGTAGTCTGTGTCCCACTTACCCAGCCCTCAGCGAGCATCTGTGTGCGGCCTCAAGGTCTGCTCCAGGAACGGGGAAGAGGAATCCATCGCAAGACCTGTGGGATAATGTTAAAATCATTAAACTCTCTCCTTGTTTTAAAAGAGAAAGGCTGGTACATTATTCCCAGGTTGACGATCTTAGAGCTGTTAGCGGACATAGGCTTTGAGATGTTGTTACATTTTGTTTTTGTTTTCTAAGGAGCTAGCAGCCAAAGCCACAGTGCTTAAACATGCCGTTTCTTTGGCTCTGTCTTTCTTTGGCTTTGGGGAGAGACGCTACTGCTAATGCTCGTTTGGCTGGAACTGGCTGCCTCATCTTTTAGAAACCATTTTCTCTTTGCTCTTCCTGCTCCGCTCCCCTGAAGGCACCTTCCTTGCCAGCCTTACTCTGGTGTCAGCTGCAAGGCACTACTGACAATCTCCCTCTGAGGATGTTCCCTGTTTAACCCTAGACCCTTGGGGAAGAATTCCCAGGTGCCTAGAGAGCTGTCCTTCCAAAGTAGAGGTAGCAGGAGGGAGAACTGCCTTAGACACGGAAGGCTGACTGATTAGGCCAGGGCCCACTCCTATCGTTCCTCTAAGAACTGCAAGTCATCTGTCGCTGCCTCTCTGGAGGCCTTGGGAAACCCCTCTGGGCCAAAGGAGCTGCCTCTTGAGGACAGAGGCTTTGTGTTGTTTTCTTGGGTTCAGGCCAAGTGGACCCTGGTGGGCAGAGAGGGCCTGGGGCAGGAGGGAAGGACGGAGAAGTAGGACCCCAGTGCAGCCCCAAGAGCCTGCCGGGGCAGCGTCAAGGTGGAGACGGGAGAAGACCCTGCGCAGGCGTCTGCCGGTGATTTCCTCTGTCTGTCAAGAACAATGCACGTCTCAGCTGTTTTTACTCTGAGCCCAACTTTCTGCCTCTCGCCCTCATTATCTTCAGATGTTTACTGGGAGCTCCAGGCCAGCCACGTGGCAGCAGCCTCGTTTGTTTTTATGTAGTTCATGTGAATGTGGGCTGTTTTGCACATAAAAAGAACCAAATGAACATTAACTGCTAACCACTCCCAACCTTCCGGTGCAGGGTGAGTGTGGGTGGTGCGCGCGTGTGTGTTGTGTGGGCACAGGCGGTGTTGGCCCTGCCCCACTCATCTGGACCTGTCCGTGTTTGCTTGGCTCTCACTCGAGCTCTGGTGCCCAGGTAGGACTCTGGTGAGAAAACACTTTTAGAAACCACTTTCTCTTTGCCGGAGGCCCTCTCTCTGCTGCATTGTGTCTGCTGGGTCCCATATTTTCTCTCTAGTAAATACTTCTTGTGACGACATGAATGCCACTTTTCTAACTTTTAAAAAATCGTACTTTCTGTGTGCATTCTTCCCAAAAGGAATTGCCAGATTAAAGGGTCTGGACTCTGTGGCTTTATTTACATGTTCCCAGATTACTCCTGAAAGATTCACTCAGTGCTCACTACACTGAAGAAGCGGGGCACCTCTGTCACTGCCATCATCAATCATTCATTTGCTGAGCGTCTTGTGTGTGCATGCTCTGTGTCAGCCAGGAAGGAGGTCGCACAGAAGACCGGGGCCCTGGTCCTCAGCTTGGTGGTGCTTCCAGATCCTGAGGTGGTTTCTCAAGATAAGGTTCGTGGGTCACCACATTGGAATCACCTGGGATGGGTGCTTGCTGAAAAAGCAGATTCCCAGGACTCACCCCCGTCTACTGCATCAGAATTTCTAACTCCAGAGTCCAGGAATCTGCATTGCCAATAAAATCCCCTGGGGCACTTTTCCATTGGAGCGCCACTGGGCTAATGGAATGACTCAAGTTCCCTTCTGCGCAGCAGACGAGCAGGGCTCAGGATGGGGTCTGAGAGTCTGGCTGATGGATCAGCTGGAGCAGCAGGATCCAAAGCTGTGCAGGTCTCCTTGCCAAAATGTCACCTCCTACAGGACGCAGATGAAGCCACCGAGCTCAGGGCAGGCTGTGAATAATAAGCAAAGTGGGTGGATAATTTTTTGCTGCAGCCCGGGCTGCAGAGCAGGAGGAGAGCATTTTCTAGTGTCAAGATCACTGGTCCAAATTAGTTGAGCAAAGCCAAGCAGCTCTGGGGAGGTGAACACGTGGCTTTGCTCAGGAAGGGAGCATGTGTGAAGTGCAGTGCCCACCCACTCTCCATGTGTGATCTGACTAGACTGGGGACCTCTGGGCAGGTCCCGAGAGGCACCGACCTGAGTCAGGATGAGGAGAGAGGTGGCAGCAGCTGAGGGAGATCGGGCTGCTCTGCCAAGTCAGAGAAATGTCTGGATTTCCCTGCATGAACAGGGGTGGGGAGGACTTGGCCCGGCTGTGTGGGAGTGGCGCGGACATGCCACCAAGCAGATGGCAGGGCTAACTGCAAGTTGTGGCCCTGGAACAGAGTAGACACAAACCTGCAGGTGTCAGGTTTGTGGCCCTAAGCGATCTCCCAGGCTTGTGTTAGCCAGTGGCTACAGATAGGGCTGGCACCACCTCTGAGGCTTGGTGGCTTCACTAGTGCACATCTTGGGTCTCTTTTCCACAGTTCCTGAATTGACCAGATGCACACACCCAAGATCCTTTTAGGCAGGTTTTGTTAGGTGCTGCCACCTTGTGATGGCCTTGGGCTCACTGGTGGACTCCCTGTTTGGAACAGTCCCCTTGAGTTGGTAGAGCTCACATACCAACCCCCGAAGCAGGTGTTGCGTGGCATTGCTGCTGGGAGATACCCACACTCCCTTCATATGGCTCGCAGTGAACGAGTTTGTGATTTTGCTCAGAGGCAGCCAGCCCAGCATTTGTTTTCAATGAGCCCTGAATTCCCCTGTGCGGAACACTCGAAGTTCCAGTTTAGAAATGCTCTGTGTGTGGCTCTATTTCTCAATTCAGGAAAATGAACATCAGTTATTTATTTTTTTTCTGGCCTGTCTTCCACACTGCCTGATCATTTAAGAGCAAAGTAATTAACCCAGTATAGGCATAGTCTTTGATACCAAAATGACTTTGGAGTGAACTCTGAGGCAGAAGTGTTAGGCCAGTGTTTCGGCACTCAATGCCCTGGGACTTTATTTCCACACACAGTGATCTGCTCCCATCAGCGAACTGAGAACAGGCATCTCGTCTTTTCCAACTATGAGGGTTGGGGTTTATTAGTGTGGTTAATAGAAAGATCATGTCAGTGTACGGGGAAGTATCTGTGGCCTCATTTACATGAACCCCAACTGCTGCTTGCCATCTGTGCTGGAAAGGAGATGGGTGTGTGCGCTCATGTAACCATGTGCATTTCCTCGATGAGCTCAATTGTAATATTTGGTTTAAAAAGTACAGAACCGAAATGAAGACAGTTGGGAAAGAACATCTATTGATCAGCAGCAAAGCTGTATTTGGTGTCTGCTTTAAAAGAATCATCAATCATAAGTAATCAAAAAGAGAAGAGAGGAAAGGTCGAACACTGCCCACCCTCCAATCTCTCACTGTTGCCTTTCATAGGAACATAATTTCTCACACCGAGAAATGTGTTTTCAGTTTGGCTGAACAAAACTACTCCTTGAGTCATCAACGTCTCCAGTTGACAAAGCATTTTTGCAACTTTTTTTTTTTTTTTTTTTTTTTCATTTGATCTCATCCACAGGGGTGGAGTGAATAACCCAAGATCGCACAGCTGGAAAATGGCAGACTGAAAGCTGGATCTGGCTCTGTTGATCCCACGTGGAGGTGTCATGACTGTGAAAAGGCTATCGAGCTCCAAGCAGGAGAAGCCTGCATTTTATGTCTTGCCCTGCCCTTGGCTTTAGGGAAAGTCTCAGCTTCATTTTACCTCCTGGATTTAGGATGATGACCCAGATCTCAGTCATGGCAACTGAAACTAATCAAGTGGGCTTTCTTTCTTTCTTTCTTTTTTTTTTTTTTAATTAATTAATTAATTTTTTTTTATTATAGATAAAAATATGCACCATAGATGTGGCCCAACCCATCACCCTCTGTCCACCCAAACCTCCCCCCTCCCTTCCCCTTCCTTGGTCCTTTCCCCATAGTCTTGTGGTATAGTTTGGTTATAGCCTTCATGTGAAAGCTATAGTTTAGCTTCATAGTAGGGCTGAGTACATTGGATACTTTTTCTTCCATTCCTGGGATACTTTGCTAACACCTTTAAAGAGGAATTACTACCTATATTACTCAACCTGCTCCAAAACATACAAAAAGAAGGAAGACTACCCAACACGTTCTATGAAGCAAACATCACCCTGATCCCCAAACCAGGAAAAGACTCAACAAGAAAAGAAAATTATAGACCAATATCACTAATGAATATAGATGCAAAAATATTCAACACGATCCTAACAAACAGAATCCAGCAATACATCAAACAAATTATACATCATGACCAAGTCAGTTTTATCCCAGGGTCTCAAGGCTGGTTCAATATACGCAAATCTATAAATGTAATTCAGCACATAAACAAATTAAAAAATAAAGACCATACGATTCTCTCAATCGATGCAGAAAAAGCTTTTGATAACCAATCCAACATCCCTTCATGATCAGAACACTTAAGAAAATTGGTATAGAAGGCACATTTCTTAAACTGATAGAGGCTATCTACAGCAAACCGACAGCCAATATCATATTGAATGGAGTTAAATTGGAATCATTTCCACTCAGATCAGGAACCAGACAAGGCTGCCCATTGTCTCGATTGCTTTTTAACATTGTAATGGAAGTTTTAGACACTGCAATAAGGGAAGAAAAGGCGATCAAGGGTATCCATATAGGGTCAGAAGAGATCAAACTTTTGCTCTACACAGATGATATGATTGTGTATCTGGAAAACACGCGGGATTCTACTACAAAATTCCTAGAATTGATCAAGGAATACAGCAGCGTCTCA
>CAUYPK010064856.1:0-16701 GCA_963574355.1 Loris lydekkerianus
AATAGACCTGTCATTCCATCCTATAATTCCTCTACTAGGTTTATACCCAGAAGACCAAATCTCACAATATAACAAAGACATCTGTACCAGAATGTTTATTACAGCCCAATTCATAATTGCTAAGTCATGGAAGAAGCCCAAGTGCCCATCGACCCACGAATAGACTAGCAAATTGTGGTACATGTATACCATGGAATACTATGCAGCCTTAAAGAAAGATGGAGACTTTAACTTTTTCATGTTTACATGGATGGAGCTGGAACATATTCTTCTCAACAAAGTATCCCAGGAATGGAAGAAAAAGTATCCAATGTACTCAGCCCTACTATGAAGGTAAATTATAGCTTTCACATGAAGGCTGTAACCCAACTGTACCATAAGACTATGGGGAAAGGGCCAAGGAAGGGGAAGGGGGGAGGGTTTGGTGGAGGGAGGGTGATGGGGGGGTCACATCTATGGTGCATCTTAGAATGGGTACATGTGATTGCACTAATATACACAGCTATGATTTAACAATAAAAAAAAAAAAAGAAAAGAAGGTACAGAGTAAGTTCTCATTCGCCATGGGCTGCTCACTGTGCTACTACTCCAAAGAGCGAGCACAGCATGGACAGTGGGAACACCAGGCAAGCACTACCTCATATTTCAACAATGATGTCATTTTTTTGTGTCCTTCCTGTACCCATGATATGAAGTGATGAGAATGCCACTTTCCCTCTGTAGGCTGCTTCTAAATCAGTGGTTCTCAACCTGTGGGTTGCCACCCCTCTGGGAGTCAAACAACCCTTTCACAGGGCTCTCCTCAATACATCCTGCATATCAGATATTTATATTATGATTCATAACAGCAAAATCACAGTTATGAAGTAGCAATGAAAATAATCTTGTGATTGGGGGTCACCACAACATGAGGAACTGTATTAAAGGGCTGCGACATTAGGAAGGTTGAGAACTACTGTTCTCAATGAATAAATAAATAAATGAAACTGTCTAATCATAATTAAAACATCAACAAATCTAAACACTGCCTGACACGTAGTCACAAATCTGTAGAGGTCATTACAAAATGGCAAGTCTGAGAAACTTACACAGCCAAGAGGATCCTAAAGAGAAGTAATGACTAAATGTAATGTAGTACCTGATGGTATCCTAGAAGAGAAAAAGATAAAAGCTAGGAAAATCTAAATAAAATTTTAAATAATGTATCAATAGTGGTTCATTAATTGTGACCAATATACCATACTTATGGAAGTTGTTACCAATAGGGAAAAATGAGTATAAGGTCTGTGGGAACTCTATCATCATAATATTTCCATAACTCTAAAACTATTCTTTCAAAAATTTATTTTAAAAAGAATGAAATCTATCTGTGACACTCCAGGAAAAACCTATGTGTAGGAAAACAATGGCATTCAACAAATCTTTGTTGAATATATGAAAATACAATTTGTTTCCTTAGTCTCTGTGAGTTTACCCTAGTGTATCACTCTCCACCCCAGAGTTCTTCTTTTATTCAATACCAAAAATGACTTAGAGGGTAAAAACAGTGTATGAAAGAAGCAAATTCTATAGTGGGAGAATCAGAATTTATTTCTTACAATAAAAATAAATATTGACATGACTTTTAATCACAGCAGAAGTTTCAAATGATAGTACTCACATGAGTCTAAAGTTTGTTTTCAAAATAACTTCACATGTATTTGTGGGGTCACATTATGCACTAATTTATTGGTAAAGGTAAAGCAGATGTTCTCCATTTTGCACATCAAAATCTAGAAGCAGAGACACATGAAGAATGTGTTTGAGGCACAGATGGGCTTCACAGTCTTCATATTGCAAAACAATTAGGTTGTGGCTTGGGCAAGATGTTTCCTTCCTGAAAAATGAGGGATCTTCCCATGGTAAAGAAGAAACTTAATGTATAACCACCATCACCCAGCTCCAAACATGTAAAACATAATACATTTATTTATATTTCAAAATAAAGAAAAAACTGCATTAAATATTTAGAAAAAGAATTCACTTTGGGGCTGAGGTGAAAGGATTGCTTGAGGTCAGAAGTTTGAGACCAACCTGCTCAACAAATCAGGAGCCCTGTCTCTACAAAAAAGTAAAAAATTGGCAGGGTGTGGTGGGGTGCCTGTAGTTCCAGTTACTCAGAAAGCTGAGCCAGGAGGAGCAGTTGAGCCCAGGAGTTGGAGGCGGCAATGAACTGTGATCATGCCACTTCACTCTGGACCAAGGAACAGAGCAAAACCTTATCTCAAACAACAACAACAACAAAAAAAAAAAAAAAAACAAACAAACCAGAAGTCCAGAAGTGGCAATGACAGTGGGCAATGTCTTGTTTCAGGTCTTGGGGGTATGATTTCAATCTTTCCTCATTCACTATGATGTTGGCTTTGGGTTCATCATCTATTGCTTTTAAATTTTTGAGTTATCTTTCTTTTGTGCCAAGTTTGTTAAGGTGCTGAATTTTATCAATATACTTTCTTCTCTATTGAGATGATCATATGGTCTTTGTTCTTGCTTCTGTTAATGTGGTGACTCGTATTTCTTGATTTGCATTTGTTGACCCATCCTTGCTTCTTTGGGATAAAACCCACTTGATCATGGTGAAGCTTCTTTTTGATGTGTTGTTGAATTCAGTTTGCTAGGATTTTGTTAGAGGTTTCTGCATGTATGTTCATAATAGATATTGATGTATAGTTTTCTTTTTGTTGTTATTGTTGTTGTGTTCTTTCCTGTCATTGGTCTCAAGGTAATATTGGCTTTATAGAATGAGTCAGGAAGGACTCCCTCCTTCTCATTGTTATGAATAATCTCTGCAGCATAGGTGCGAGTTTTTCTTTGTGGGTCTAGTAGAATTCAGTTATAAATCTGTCTGCTCCAGCACTTTCTTTTTCGTTGGGAGATTTTTTATTTCTGCTTCAATCTCAGTGCTTATTTTTTTCGTCTGTTTGGGATTTCAATCTCTTCCTGATTCAGACTTGGGAGGTTGTGTATTCCCAGGAATTTATCCATTTCCTCTAGGTTTTCCAGTTTGTGTGCATAAAAAAGAATGGAATTGCCATGTTTTTAAGAAAGGAAGACTGCAGCTTGGCTGCTAACACAAGGCCTCCTGTGGATCCAGGCAACCAAGAGGCCTGGCCTGAGATAACCATTAAGTGGGATTCCAGGAGAAAACTTCCTAAATAAAGAATGAAACTGAGAAAATAGGACAATTCTTGTTCAAGGAAATAGAAATAATGGAAACATATGAAAAAAAGTTTAAAAATTAGTATATTTGAAATCCTTAAAGAGATAAGGAATAGAAGCAGAAAACTCAGTAGCAAGGTAGAGATAAGGATCCCACAACCAAGAAATTGGAAAATGTAAGATAGAACTGAGCAAATTTCCAAGGATGAGGAGAGAGGGACAAAAGTGATGGAAAAAAATGAAAGAGAAATTAATAGACATAAAGTCTGAGAAGCACTAACCTATGTCTAATAAGAATTTCAGAAGAAAGAAATACAAAGAATGAGGGTGCAATTCTAAAAGAGTTGCATAGTATATAGAATGTTCTGGAATCAAAGCCATAGGAGTCTTCAGATTAGGGAAGCTCAGTGTGTGTGTACAGCTGAAGAAATAAAAATAAACTCACACACAACACTGCAGTGGAGAGTAGCCCATAAAACCCATCAGTCTGGCTGGCAGCTAATTTTTCATTAATTAAAAAAACCTGTTCAAAATTCTGTGGGGAAATAATCATGAATGTAGAATTTTATGACTTCAGTCATAAGTATTAAATGAAGACATCTTCAGACTTGTAAGGATTAGGTTTAACACTGTTGGAATCCTTATTGCAAAAATGATTAAAAATGTAATTCATCAAAAGGAAAATAAATTCATAAGTAAGGAATAGGATTCAATAAAGTTGGTGAACAAAGAAACTGGATATTGTGATGATAAAAATACATAGGAATTTACTGTAAATAATTGAGAAAATATGCTTCCTTTTATCTTTAAAGTATGTTGGAATTAAAATTCTATTCAGCAATCGCATAAAAATTGAGAGTGAGGAGATCTAAGGGGTATGAGGTGTACAAAAGTCCTTCTTTGTACACTTTGTTAAAAAAAGTAGCAATGGCACAGGTATAATAAAAATTTGAGGGCTACCACTAAAAGAATAGAAATGAATTGCATAATTTGCAAGCCAGTGTAAGAAGGAAAATAACAAAAGGAAGAAAATTATATTATATCAATTTCAATACAAGCTGCTAATGATGGTAATAGGAGTAGAATAAAAGTAACATAAAGAGAGAACACAAAATAAAACAATAGAAATAAATCCAAAAGTGTATGAGAGAAGCAGGTTACAGAGAAGACTTTGTCTATAGCATTGATGCCTATTCTGTAAAAGGTAAAAATCCCCAATAAAATAGTTATAATGCACATACACTATGTATGTGATCAAATATAATGAATGTTTTAACTAGAAAGACTCATATTGAGCAGGGGGGGGGGTGTCTAAGAAGAATTAAACTTTATCTGTAATGTGCTAATTATTTGTATATATAAAAAAAGGTACCACACATATAGCAAAATATTCCTGCTTCTTAATTAGGGGTAATGGAAACACCAGTATTATTAGACTTTTCTTTCCACATCTTTTCTTTTTCTATTTTTGCCAAAAAAAAAAAAAAGGTTTACTGTCTAAGTTCAATATTGTATATATTTCTGAATTACTCCCATGCACCCAGGTAGCTACAGACAGAACCAATCCTAGTACCACAGTTTCTTAACTTCAAGTCCATAGTACTTTCCATTACATCAATATTCTAGGTGCTCTAGTTGATAATCAACATTAGCTGCTCCCTGGGGTCTTCAGAGATGACGTCTGAAAGTTCCCACAGCGTTAGGTTTTTATCATTTTTCCTTTTACTTTCAATATCTAGATTGGCACCAATTTACCCCGGAGAGGTTCTGTGAGCCTTAATTGAGAACCACAAAAGATAGCAAGATCTTTAAGTGAGTAGCTCTGAACAATTTCCCCAAGCAGATTACTCTGTGGAATTTCATTTTCAACATGGATGGTCACACTTCAAGCAATGAATGAGCTGCATTGTTCAGGGGGAAATGACAAATGCAATTCTGTAGTGCAATGATCCCAGGTCAACTTAGTAGTGCGTCAGCACTTTCATTATAAACCTATCAGCGAGATGTGAGTGCCCAGAGGCTGCTTCTGAAATCGATTTGCTGAGTCACTGCTCACAGGGTTGGCTCAACAGAACCTTCAAGACTGTCACAAACGTAAACATCAAATTCTTCCAGGATGCCTTTCTAGACCAGATGGTTCCTCACTCTGATCTCTGTTTGACCTTGCAAGGCCTCCTTGCTCATGAAGCCTGCCTCCTTGATTATTATTGGCTTGTATAGGTAGGTTCTTACTTCTTTTATTGGATCACACTTTTTTCTCAGCAATTGTGCAAAATCTGAGGGTAAATGCAAGGTCTTTTATTTTTCATGCATCTCCTTACATAGCCAAGTTATTGGTACATGCCACAGGTTTTTGAGAGGGAATAGCTGAATGAGAAAGTTAATCAATAATATAAAATGTGATTATGCGTGTAGGCATGATGAAAACTCTCTGAATAACTAACAGATTAGAGACTTAGATGAAATGTGTAACAGGCTATTTTTTCTAGAGTGTGTACATGATGAAGTATAAAATGTGTGTGATACATCCAAATCTATGTCTAATGGGTTTTGACTTTGATATACCCCCTATGTTTTTCTCTGGGTGTCTGAAGCTGGTACATCCTTCATAATTAGTCCAAGATTAGTCCAAGTCTACATTGGAGAAGTCTTTGCATTGGCTCACTCCTTCTCTGCTGCTACTGAACACCTTTTGTACTTATGTTGTGCACAGATTGGCTCTTACTTATATGTTGCCTTGGTCTGTGAGTTATTTCAAGGATATTAGTTCAATTTGCCAAATAAGTGGAAGAGTTCCTGTTGACAGGAGCCCTTATTGCAGATACAACCTATAATATGTTGGGAGATTACCTCTGTGTTGGTTTATTTCTGTCAAGAGAAGACACCAGCTTCATGCCTCTTGGTTAAGCCTCCTTCAAAGTCTCAGGGTCAGTGGATTGAGTTGGAGCACTCAGAGAACCTGTATCCACACGTTCCCATTGTTCTACAAAAGGAGCAATCTGTTTTAGGAAACATTATTCAATGTTACCTTCAGGTTGGCGAGCTCAAAGGAGATTTTGACTTAGAGAATTTAAAGCAACAATTGTGACCCTTACCTCAATAATTTCTCCGGCCACCTCAGAGAGTCACAACTTCACAGAGGGAAAGGACTTTAACTCAGTAGCTTTAACATTCTTCCACTGTGACCCACAATAAGAAGCATATTTTACATTGCAACATAGTACATACATGTAATTGAATGAGAGAGAAAGAGAATGAAAAAACAAAACTGCTATATGTGGTGCATTTGATATTGTAGCTCTATCCTGTCTCATCCCATCCCATCCCATCCCATCCCATCCCATCCTATCCTATCCCATCCTATACCATTAAAAAAGATGTTAGATATGACCAGCTATGTTGAATATATGATTCTGGTACAGAAATTACTTTTCCAACATTCCAGATAAGAATTTCTTATTCCCATATCTACATCAAACTTCTTAGTGACTTTCTAAACAGTAAGAAGTGCTTTAGCATATTTGATAGGATCATCTTTCTATGTAACTTCTATACCCATATTTTTTAGAGACTTTCCTGTTATCCTGGATTATGGCTAAGGACAAAGTCTACTCACTGCAAAACATTGTGGCTAGACACTCCGCCCAGGGCTTCATTAAGCAACTATCTCTCTTCTCCCTCTTTCCATATCAAAGTAAGACAAGTCAAGAGTAACCAATCTCAATTAAAAAAAAAAAAAAAAGAGTAATCAATCTCAGTAAGGAAAGGACTGCAGGAAAAAGTGAGACATTTGCCTTTATAGAAGTACAATGCTAGTGAAGTAAATTTCTCCTTTTTCTACCCATGCATACTTGAATTTAGGTGAGAGAGATCTCCAAGAATGTTACTTGTAAAGATCTGGGATGTCTACAAGACAAATGCACAGAGAGGTATTACAAGAAAAGAAAACTAAATCCCAATATCTTTCATAAATAAAGATGCAAAAACTGTAACACAAGTTGAGAAAATCATAGCTCTTAATGCATGAAAAAGACAATACTTCATGATCAAGTAGCATTTACACTGAGGATGCAAGACTAGTTTAACACTTGAAAATAAATGTAACTTACTATAGTAAGAAAAACAAAAATCTAAACAAATAAACAAAAATAACTCACAATACCATTTCAACAGTCTCAACAAATTATTTGACAAAATCCAATCTGGTGACATGTGTATTTAATAACTTTTACAAAGTTGAAATAGAAGGGAAATTCCTTAATTTGACAAAGGAAATTTGCAAAAAATCTGTAGCTTATCATATACTTTAGTAAAAGACTTAATGCTTTTCTCCTAAGCCTGGTAACAAGGCAAGGTTGTACACCTTCATCACTTCTATTTAACATTGTACTGGAGATTCTAGTTAGTAAAATCCAGCAAGAAAAGGAGAAATAAAAGAACCCAGATAAACAGAAAGAATGAAAACTATTTTTGTTCACTGATATTGTTTGTGGAGAAAATCTGATGGAATCTAAGTTGATCAAGGTTGCAGAATACAAAATCAATAAACAGAAAAAAAATGTATTTCCATATATTATCAAATAACAATTACAACTTGGAGCTGAGAAAATATAAAGTATTTAGGGAAATTTTGACAAAATAAGTGCACAATATATACATTCACAAATACAAAATACTTGTATTACTGTGTAAAATTGAAGAAGGCCTAAATAAATGAATGGAGTTGCTATGGTCATAAAAGAGAAGACTCATTCTTGTCAATATGTTAATCTTCCCTGATTGATCTCTAGAATCAGTGTTATTTCATTCAAAATTCCACCAGATGTATTTGTAGAAACTGATTCTAATGTTTTTTTCTGGAAGTACAAAGAATGTAAAAGAACTGAGATAACTTTGAGAAAGAATAAAGGTGGTTAACTAACAATACCTGATCTCAAGGCATATTATAAAACTACAGTACCTGAAACAGTGTGCCCTTGAGAGACAGACAGACAAATATATCAGTGAATAGGATAGAGAGTCTAGAAGTAGATTACTACATATATAAATAACTCATTTTCTATGAAGTTGAAAAATTCAATATAGAAAAATTATTATTATTATTTTTACAATTGATGCTGGAACAATTGGCTCTACACACACCAGAAAAGTGAATATGGCTATATACTCACCCCATTTGCAAATATTAACTTAAAATAGAGTGTAAGCTAAACTAAATCCTAAAACAATAAGACTTCTAGAAGAACACAGCAGAAAAACTTTGTGTCCTTGGGTTAAGCAAGGACTGCCCTCAGTAGAGTGCTGTGGTATGTGGTATCATAGCTTACAGCAACCTCAAAGTCTTGGGCTGAAGTGATCCTCTTGCCTCAGCCTCCCAAGTAAGTGGGACTATAGGCAGCAGCCACAATGCTTGGCTATTTTTGGAGACAGGGGTCTCATTCTTGGTCAGGCTGGGCTCCAACTCCTGAACTCAAGCAGTCCACCTCCCTCGGCCTCCCAGAGTGCTAGGATTGAAGGTTGAGCCACCACGCCTGGCCAGGATTCCTTCTATATGTGACACCAAAGGTGCCATGCATAAAAAAATTGATAAATTAGACTTCATCATAATTAAAGACATTGCTCTCCAAAGGACACGAGAATGAAAAGAAAACTCCCAGACAGGAAGAAAATGTCAGCAAATTACATGTCTGATAAAGTGTTTGTGCTCAGAATACACAAAAAAACTCTCAATGTAGTAAAATAAGCAACTCAATACAAATATATGCAAAAGATTTCAATAGAAACTTTGCAAAGAAGTTAAATATTTAAAATAAATACATGAGAAATGTTCAACATTAGACAACAGGGAGAGGAAGATAAAAACACAATGAGATACCACTACAGCCCTATTAGAGTGGCTAAAATTTAAAAAAATCTAACATACCAAATATTCATTAGGATATAGAACACCTGAAATTCGTGTACACTCCATAGAGACATAAAATGATATAAGCACTTTTTAAAAACAATTAAGCATTTATTAAAATTTAAATAATGTCTATTATGTGATGCAGCTATTCCAATCCTAGATATTTACATAGGAGAAATGAAAGCATATATTTACACAAAGATTTGCACATGGCTGCTCATAGCATCTTTATTTTTTAATAGCCAGGAAATGGAAACAATCCACATGCCTATCAACCTGAAAATGGTTGAGCAAATTGTGGTATAGCCCACAAGGAAATACTACCCAGACATAAAAAGGAATGGACCTTTGATACACACTGTAATGTGGATGAATTTTAAAATAATTAAGTTGAGCAAAAAAAGTAAGACCAAAATGTACATAGGATGTAATACATTTACGTAAAATTATAGGAAATGCAAATTAATGTACAGTGACAGAAAATAGATCATTGATTGCCTGAGGACAGGGTAAGAGAAGAAATGATCCCAAAAACGAGATTGCAAAGGAGCAACAGAAAACTTTCAGGGCAGATGAATTTGTTCACTACCTTGATTATAATGATAGTTTCATGGATACACACATAGGTCACAACATATCAAACTGCACTCTTTAAGTATAGGAAGTTTATGTCAATTATAATTTGATAAAACTAAAAGTAATGTTTTTAAAATATGCCTGATACTATATCTTCAGGTACACTAAAAATTTAAAAAAAAAAAGGCCAAAAATGAACTACAGTAAATTTCATTAACAAAAAGTGATAGAATAATTTTAGAATTAGGATGCTACCCTGTAGGGGAGAGGGGTTTTGGGAAGCACACTTGAAAGCTGAGAAGAGAAAAATCCAAAGCCATAGCATATGGGTATTTCCATGAGCTGGGATTTCTCAAGAGACAAGTGGTATTTGCACACATAGGCTGTAATTCCTCCTTGAGGCTTCTCCTTCTTCCTCATACCAGTTCATCAAAGGTACACGGCAGCTGTCTGAATTCCTCTTAGATCTCCATTTGTCCAGAATAAAAATCCCTAGTTTCCGCAGAGGCAAGATGTGGTTTCCAGATCTACTCCTGTTTTTTTCACCTTATTTTTACTTGCTTCCTCCCAATACAACATTAATTTCCCAGTGAGTGGGGGATTCTCGGTGTATGCTTGAAGCCCCCAGGTCCCAACCCACAAGTGAGAACAAGCTCCCAGAGTCTCAGCACTGACATGAAAGGTCACATATGTTTGGACCAAGTCCTGAAATTGCACTCAACAGGACCTAGTTCATAGAGATGAAGGAGGGCCTTGGCTGCGGTTAGGGAGAAACAGCCAGAGCTGAACTTGAGGACCAGGACATGTAATTTAATTGAATACTTAAAATACATTTAATTTCCTCTGGAGCATGACTTAGAGATTGTCCCACTATCCAAGATGTTCTAAAGCAATTGTTACATGGCCACATACATTTGTATAGTTTCCACCTTGGGCATTTTTGTTCTTTAGGAATCCCTGGCAACGCTGACAGGTCAAGAAATACCTTATGTTGGAGTGCGTCTCTCTGGTTCAGACATGTCTAAGAAAACTTAATTCAGATGCTTCCCTTTTCTTTATCCTCTTACAAAATACAACATTACTGCAATGTGTGAGCAAGACTGTCCAATGTGGATGGGGGGTCAACAGAGGGGAAGGGGGGTGACCATGACCTCAACAGGTCACAGCTCCTCCTTCAAGGAGCTGCTTCTGCTGGGGGAGAGGATCGGGCTCAGTTGGGAAGCTAGTATAGAATGTAGCTTGGAGGGCAATGAGCCAAGAGGAGGAAAGCTTGGAGGGTATGGAGCTGTCCTGGGATGACAGGACAGGAGCTGCCCTCCCCGATCCTCCCTTGCACTGTAAGCCCCTCAGCTCAAAGAGCTTATTCTCTCTCTCTGAAACATGTCGATGAGAGCCAAAATGTCCCTCCTGGAGGAAGGGAAATGGGATATGTTTCCCTTCTAAGAAAGTCCACGTGGAGTAGTGACCTGGTGTATAATACTGATGCTGCAGCTATTAGCTAGGAGGCCTTGGCAAATTATTTCTCGTTGCTAAGTGTCAGTTTTCTAATCTTTAAAACCTAAATAATAACAATACCTTCATTTTTTGTTGAAGAAACAGGTGATGCCTCTCAGGTTATGTAATAGTGCCTGACCCTCAGTGGGTGCTTTATGCAAACTAAGCTGGTAGGGTGGCCATCCTTAGTGTCCTGGGATTGGTAGGATGGTGAGAGGTTCTCACTTGCACTGACTCTCCATCTTCTAAAGGTGATAAGAAGACGTTGGCCTGTGGATCAGCAGATGTGGAGTCCAGTTAACTTTATGTCACTACCACAGCCCCTTGCTATTACAAACCTTGCTTTATGTCACTACCACAGCCCCTTGCTATTACAGTTGATCCATTGGATCATTACTTCAATGGCAGAAATTCCAAAGACAGTGACTGGAAATGCTGATTCTCAAACCCAGCTGCTTACACTTATAATCTGGCACATCTAATAAAAAATGCAGAATATTAGACTTACCTAAAGTTTCTGTTTTATTCAGTCCAGGATGGAGGCTGGGAAACTATATTTTTAATATCTACTTCAGGAGTCTAAAGCAGAATTTGGAACTTTGTTTCCCTTTTGAAGTCTGTCAGTTTTGACACAAAGTGCCAGAACATTTATTTGTCTATTTCCAGAAAAGAGATTGGAGAACTTTTGTAGTCTAATCTGCTTCTTCCCCAAGCAAGATCAAAAGGAGTCTGTAGAGAAAAGTACTGTATAAACAAGGAAATGTTTAGCCTACTAAAGAAGAAGGTTAACAAATGATTCCCAAGTAATTATAAAAGCCACTTTGTATGCAAATAAGGCTGCCAAACAGGGAATGTGCTAATTACAAATTAGCCTTATCTCACCTGCAAAGGCTTTTCGTGTGTTCGAACGTGGATTATAGACCTGTGTTCTGCTCAGGACTCAGGCTTCAGGTGGACTTTGGGGAAAACAAAGGCTATTACCTTTGCCTTTGCAATTTTGGGGATCTTCTGGGGCCAGGAGCTGACCTTCTCTAGGGAAACCAAAGAGTCAGGGAAGGGGGAGCTTTCTAAATGTAAACAAGGGATGAAACTGCCTGCCTACTTACACACCTTTGGCACTTTTTTTCTTCATCTATTGCAATTTTGCCTCTATTATTATTTCAAGCAAAGATCTTCAGCCCTCCACACCTGGATTACTGGTTCCACTGTTTCTCAGTGAGCACTTAATAAACACCAGGCACTGCTTTAAACATTTCACATGCTTTATCGTAACAAATACATAAAGCGTACATGATTATCATGCCTTGCAGATGTAGAAAGTCAGTCTCCAAGAGGGGAAATAAGACGGCCTATGCTGCACAGGTAGTATAACACCTGAGGGTTAAGTATAAAACCCAGGGTCTTCATCACTCACCTCCACTTCCTTCGACCTCCACGGTAACTCCATTGTATCTATTGAAGATAGTCTCTCCATAGACTAAATGCTCTGGCATTTGGCTGCCAGATTTATTTTCTATCACCAAGAAAGACAACACTTACTGGCACATAGTAATGTGCCAGGGACCCAAGGACACTTCTGAGTGCTTTTTTTTTTTTTTGCAGTTTTTGGCCGGGGCTGGGTTTCAACCCGCCACCTCCAGCATATGGGGCCAGCACCTACTCCTCTGAGCCACAGGTGCTGCCCTTTCTGAGTGCTTTTTTGGTTTATCTCATCAATGCTCATAAAAATACCATAAAGCAGATTGTATTATTATCCTCATTGGAATGAAAAGAAATTATGAACAAACAAAAACCCTGACTCTTGGAGGGTTTTGGTTTCGGGACTGTGGAACTTATAATTCTTGAGTCTGCATTTGAACTCAAGTCTTCTGACTACAAAGCCTGAACACATAACCCTTGTACATAGTTCCAGTCCTCTACAATATTTGCTGGTATCTTTTATCACACACTACATCCAGTTTGTCCTTTACCAGTTTCAAACTGGTTTCTATCTCAGAATTATAGTTTGAGAAATTGAGTCACAGACTCCAACCCTAGGGAAAGAATATAAAGGCCTAGCATACTGAACTCTACGCAACAGACCTGAAGGAATATTTGTGGACTCATCTAACAGGGGCCTCCAGGCAGAGGTGTTCCAACCTGGAGCTGCTCATTGCCATTGTTAAGAGCCCTTTATTCCTCATTTCCGTTTCCTTTGTTTTATCTTCTGACACCATGGAGTTTCCCCGAATTATCCAAATGACTTTAAACATCTAGCTTTTATTTGATCTCTATATTTTGGGAACTTCCCAGGTCTGACTGTCCCGCATTCCATCCCAGGCAGGATTGACTGGGAAAGGAAAGAAAGTTCCAAGTTCAGGGGACAGGCAAAAATTCACTGCAGGGCTTGAAGATAATTAAAATTCTGGACAGTGTTTAGGAGCAGAAAAATGTGGAGGGGGTGAAAGTAAAGATGTTCATGCTAGGATTTGGAATTTGGGATTTGGGAGGGCCTATGACAGATAATACTGGTCTAGGTAGGCAGCATCCCAGGCCTAAGAAATCAAGTAGCTGGAACACAGCTACAAGGGCAAGAAATTCTAGGAACATGCTAGATGACAATCCCAGAGAACCCTGGCTTTTAGGTAGGTTACCAAAGCGGGGAATTAGACATAGAGGAAAAGATGGTAACCCAGTTGCAAGACACAGGATATGAGCAAGACCAGGAGCAAAGGCTGGGATGAATTAGTGACAATCATCACTGAACAGGTGCCCAAAGATTCTGTGAATTCTTACCTGCACTGACTCTCCATCTTTTATCCTTTCCAATTCAAATATCTACGTCTTGATTTATAAGGGCCTCTAAATTATAGCCACAACCCAATTGTTTAATTTCCAACATCTTCTGAATTATACCCTCCCAAATGATTGATGTTCCCAGCATTCTCTAAACTCTGACCTAAGTCTCACATTGTCTATGGAGACTGTTCTGATGACCCCTGGGGCAAAGTAACTCCCTATAGCATAGTCCTGTCTGATGAATTAGGTAATGTCCTCTGTTAGCACTAACAGGACACTTCCTAAGTAGCTGAAGAAGCCCTCAAGTCTCCATCTCATGTAGACAAAAATGGAGTTTACTCTTTCCTAGACTCTTAACAAACTTTACTAATTTTATAAAACCCAGTAGCATAAAGTGATTCAAACTCAGCTCAAAAGGATATATTTTCACAAAGATAAACATTTTCCACAGCTTTCTCCAAGGACCCTCTTATCACCAAAACAACTAATTTTTTTTTTTTAAATTAAAAGTAGAGATCAGAGAAGACAGCAGTTATCAGAAGATAGGGAAAGGAGTGACTAAAAATTCTACCATTGTACCAAGTCATAGATGAATTTCCACGAGGTCATGATCAGGTAGGTTCACCTTCTTCTTTGGGCTCTTGGCAAACACCTATTCATTCTATAATAGTTGCAGATGATCTCCCAACACCATGGTGGCCAAAACTATCTCCTTCCCAGCCTTCAGTAAACAATATTTACCCTAAGAAGAGTATCATAAAGAATACAAATCTTAGTTCACAATTTTTGGTCACCAAAGTTAAATCTTTATTGTTACACAACTTAATTTAATTCTAATCATGAGTTCCCTTCTGTTGGGGTGGGAGCAGGCACTTACCCTTGTTCCATTTGGCATTCTTTCTACCTCTTTCTCAAAGGTTGTCTTTAACATCGGATTGCATACACATTCCCAAGCACTGGAAAGTTTTCATCTAAACTTAGAAGTTCCCTGTCTACCCCACCAACCACAGCCCTAACTCAACTCTCGTGTGATCCTTCGTGATTGATCCACACAGCTCTTTGCTTCAGCTTTTTGTGTTTCTGTCACAATTACCAAGGTAGACTAAACATTTTAAGATGAAAGGGAATATAGAACATTCCTGGGTAGGGAGTTAACATTTAGAGCTATCTGTGCTTTTTAAAAGAGAGATTCTTTGGGCAGCAGCCCAGGGGGTGGCTGTGGTAGGCAACAGCGATTGCTGAAAACAGTCTACAGCCTTTTCCAAATGACTGTAGGAGATTGCCCTGGCAGAAAAATTGAGGAGGCGTTGATATTAAGGAATCTCAGGGCAAAGTAAAAAAAAAAAAAAAAAAAACTGTTGGGGTTGGTGATGGTTCATCTAGGAGGGTTTGCTAGAACTTAGAGTGGATCTTTTTTTTTTAGATCTTCACCATAAGAAACTGCTAGACTTCCTAGACAGAAACTTTACAAAAGTTTGTGGGCTTTCCCTAAGACTGCTTGTCCTTCAAGTTTCTTTCATAGTATTTTGCCCCGGCCCGCGGGGCTAGTTCAGCAGGGACCTAGGATATGGAGGGAGAGAGTGAAAGAAGGGAACAAGAGGCACAAAGAATGGGGAGCAAGACAGGATTCCGATCAAACTCCCCAAAAACTTTATTTTTCAACAGCCATATAAATACAGGCAGAGGGGAATAGGCCTGCGGGTGAGTTTAGGGTGGGGTTTTTCTGATAACAGGTGTGATGTTTTTAGTGTCTGGAACCAAGTTCCTGGAGCTAAGGGTAACAATGCCCTACTCGCCCTTAAATGCTTTCCAGCTGTGACTATTCCTGTTAAACTGGCTGTGAATATTCCTGATAAGCTTATTCTTAGGTTTTCAGCTCCTGGCATCTTCTTCCTTTCTATATTGTTTGAGTGAGGTGGCATTGGTGGGAATTGGTGGGAATGAGGAATGAACGTCTCATCTATTGATGAGTGGGCATTGACCTATGGGGGGGAGTATTGACCTGATTCCTCCCGCGGGGTTCCGAAGTCCCCGCATTTTAAGTGGCTCTTGGTGTCTTTTGGGGAGGAGAGGCAGAGCCTTTTCATGGAGCGGTCCTTCAGTGGACAGGTCAAATATTGACACCAACCTCTATGCAAATCAGGTTTGCTTCCAAGGGGACTCAGAGTGGACAATAGTGTCCTCCCTTTGCAGTGCTTTGCCTTGCACCCTATATAGGTACCCACGTTGTGTTCGCATTGGGACGAACCAGCGTGCACAGATCTGAGTTCTATGCAGCTCCTAAAGGAGGTAATCGTTCTCCGGTTTTGCCAGGCCTCTATCAGCCAAATCGAGTCTGTGATAATATATTTGTAATGGTTTAGATGCCAAGGAGTCAATTGTGTCTTTATAAAATCCATTAATAAGTAAAAGACTAATCAATGGCTCTATAAGGGGCATTAAAAAAGAGAATATAGAAGATTTCCACCAATCATCGGCGGCAGCAGAAAATTTTTGTCTTTGTAAATCAATGCTAAGCTTATGTAATTCCTTAACTTGGGTTTTTACTACACCAGATTCATTAATATGAAAACAACATTCTTCTCCTAAAAATAAGCATGTTCCAGCTTTTTCGGCTGTTAAAAGATCTAAAGCCCATCGATTTTGTAAGGCTACTTGAACAAGAGAAGTTATCTGTCATTGTAAAGACGCCAGAGATTCAGCCGAAGCTTCTACTGCTAACTGGAACTGTTGAGAGAGTTTAGCTG
>CAUYPK010064859.1:0-16703 GCA_963574355.1 Loris lydekkerianus
CTATTCCTAGGTTGCAGATGGGTTACAGCATTCATGTGGAAACCCTAAATTAGTTTCATAGTAGGGGTGAGTACATTGGATACTTTTTCTTCCATTCTTGGGATACTTTACTAAGAAAAATATGTTCCAGCTCCATCCATGTAAACACAAAAGAGGTAAAGTCTCCATCTTTCTTCAAGGCTGCATAATATTCCATGGTATACATGTACCACAATTTATTAGTCCATTCATGGATCGATGGGCACTTGGGTTTCTTCCATGACTTAGCAATTGTAAATAGGGCTGCAATAAATATTCTGGTACAAATATCTTTGTTGTGATATGATTTTTGGCCTTCTGGGTATATGCCCAGTGGAGGAATTACAGGATTGAATGGTAGGTCTATTTTTAGATCTTTAAGTGTTCCCCATATATCTTTCCAAAAGGAATGTATTAATTTACATTCCCACCAGCAGTGTAAAAGTGGATCATCCCATTTTTCATTAATGATTTCTTCACATTTCCACTTTCTCAGGTCAGTACTTGGTAACTGTACTTCTTCCAAATGCCACATCCAGTGTATCAGCAAATCCTGCTGGTTCTTCCTCAGAAAAATATCCAGAATCCATCTACTTCTTACTAACTCCACCCATACAAACATGGTCCAAGCCACCATCAACTCTAGTCTGGTTTGTTTTAGGACCCTGGTCTCCTTGCTGCAGGCCATTCTCCATTCAGACAATTCTCAACATAGTACATTGATCCTTTCAAAAATGAAGTCAGGTCATAGCACTCTTCCTCTGTTTACTCCTTAATGCCTTTCATGTCCCTCAGGGTCAGATTCAAAGTCTTCACAATGGCCTGTAAGTCCAATCACAACGTGGCTCCCTGTCACCCCTCAGACGTGCATCACTTGTCCTACCTATTTGTCAGATCCCTGTCATTCTGACTTCTTTATTTCTGGAAAGAGCTAGCACAATCTTGCCTCAAGACTTTTGCAGCTGCTATTCTCTCTGCTTCCTCCTCTCAGAAATCTGAACCTAGTCAGGTCTTTGTTCAAATGTTACCTTTTCAGTGAGGTTTTATATGGCTACCCCATTTAAAATGTCACCCCCTATCCTGTGAAATTCCCTACACTTTCCCTACTTTACTTTGTTCTAAGGCATTTATCACCATTTTATATTTATTGGTTCATGTATTGATAGTCTGACTTTAATCAGTAGAATATAAGCTTCATAAAGATAGGAATTTTCACTGATATAGCTCCAGAGCCTAGTTCCTTGCAACAGAGGAGGCACTCAATAAATATCTTCTGAATACACAGAATGCATGCATGCATGCATGCATGCATGAACTAGTGAATGAGAAAAAAAGCACATGAAAATTCTAGGCGACCTACTCTAGAAAAGAAAAGCTATAGGCGGTAATTGTGGCTCAAAGGAGTAGGGTGCTGGCCCCATATGCTGGAGGTGGCGGGTTCAAACACAGCCCCGGCCAAAAAACACACACACACACAAAAAAAAAGCTATAATGAGACTAGATGTATGGGAGGGAAAGTGGTGGAGAAAGGAAATGAATATAAACGTCTTCAGATGTTTGAGTGATTATCCTCATTTAAAAAGGGGGGGATTTGTTCTAGAAGAGACCAAATAATAGGATTAGAACCAATTTACAAAGTAGCAGAAAGTCAGATACAACTCAGTTAAAAGAACTTTTTTGCACTGGGAGATGTTCCACAAAGGATCTAGCTCCTGCGGGAAGTAGTGAGCTCTCTAGCCCTAGAAGAGTCCACGCAGAGCTTAGAGAGGAGCCCTACAATGGCTGGTTGCTTGACGTACATAATGTCTAAGACCTCCTTTATGTTATAACTGATCCTAGGCAGACAAAATCATTAGCTTATTGTCACACTGGTCTAGCTATCTTATTGTCATTATCAGCATAAAAAGAGACTTAGGTATTAACTGTGTATAGCTAATCACAGTTGAAGAAGCCTGGCTTTCAAGGGCTTCCAAAATAATGCTCTTCTCTACCCATCTGACATTTTCTTTACGGCTGGGGGAAATTTCCTGGGCTGGCCTCTTTTATTATTGAACATTCCAAATTTTCTCTCATGTCCTCAGGCTCTCCTGTAGGTAAAGCAGGAGACCTTCCACCAGTCTGACCTACCCAAACCTCAAGTCCCTTCTGCAAGGATGCCCTATGCTTGGCCCTAATGCACAGTAATCTCCTCCTTGGACCTTGATTTGCTCTTGTTTATACAATCAAAATTAGAAGTTCATTACATGTTATATACAGTGTTATTCTATATATTCTGTGAGCATGTGTGCATATAGATATACAGAGAAAGCACAAACTATTGTTCACTGCTCTACTCATATATGTGTCTAGCTTCTCCATCTAGATCAGCAGTTCTCAACCTGTGAGTCGTGACCCACAGGAACTGTTTTCAAGGGCCGCAGCATTAGGAAGGTTGAGAACCACTGATCTAGACCATTCTCTGAACACTCAAGAGCACAGAAATAATGCCTCATGTACTGTATCAATTCAGGACAGTGCTGAACACATAGCTGCTTTCAAATGGGCCCTTGCCAATTGATTGACTAATCAATGAACAGAATGAAAAATCCAGCCAGCAGGCTGAAGCTTTGTCTATCAGAAATTACTATCTTAAAAAGCACTTTTCCTTCCTTTATAGATCAATTTCAAAGTCAAAATTCAAACACTGCAGATTTCGCAAACAGGAATAGCTGGTAGGTATTGGGCTTTACAACTAATAAATGTGCACTTAAAAAAAAATTGTAGATGTTTGTAAAAGTGTGTACATGCAGCACAGACATGAATAGAGATGGCTAAGAACCTTCCCTCCAGGGTAAGTAAAGGAGTTGAGCTGCTCTGACAGAGCCCAGCATTGCTGCACGGTTTCCAAATTACAAAACTATTTCTGGAGTACAGTCTAGCTTTGCCAAATGCAAAGCGACTACATATTTATGTTGAGAAAGCCCCATTGTTTGGTGTCCATGCAGAGCTTTACAAAGTCTATAAATAAAGGCAATAAAGTTTGTTTCATTAGGAGATAAGTCTATACATTACGTATCTCGGTAGTCAATATTGCAGGAAGGATTTGGAGGTGCTGATCCAGTTTTGTTACAGGAGGACAATACTAAAAAACAGTATGGCTAAGGTATGCTAATCTAATTTTATTTGTAAGTATCTTATAGGGTTGATTCAACCTCTTTATGATTAAGATAACAGTGGCAAATGTTCAAATCATGTCTTATACCATAAAGAATTAGAAAATAGGGGGAAGGGGGAAAAGGGAGGGGAGGGAGGAGGGAGGGAGGGGGGAGGTAGGTGGAAGGAGGGGGATTGGTGAGAATACACTTGTGGTGCATCTTACAATGGTATATGTGACACTTAGTAAATGTGGAATGTGAATGTCTTAACATAATAATTGTGAAATTGCCAGGAAAGCTATGTTAACCAGTGTGATATAAACGTGTCAACCGGTCTGTGAAACTAGTGTGTTATGCCCCATGATCATATCAATGTACACAGCTATGACTTAATAAAAAAAAAAAAGAAAGAAAAGAAAATTGGCTTCAGTCTTCTACAGGTTGCCAGACACTTCACCTGTCACCATTTATTAAATAGAGAATCTTTCCCCCACTGAATGATTTTGATTGTCTTCTCAAAGTTCAAATGACGATAAGTGGCTGGTTCCATCTCTTGGTTCACTATTCTGTTCCATAAATATCCCTCTGTGTTTTTGTGCCAGTACCATGCTGTTTTGATCACAATACATTTATAGGGTAGCCTAAAGTTGGCAACGTGATAGCTCCAGATTTGTTTTTATTTGTGAATAATGTATTGGCTATTCAAGTTTTTTTTTCTGATTCCATATAAAATGAAGTACTATTTTTTTCAAGCTCTTTAAATTATGAAAATGGTGCTTTAATAGGGATTGAATTAAATATGTATATTGCTTTTGGTAGTATGGACAGTTTACAATGTTGATTCTTCACATCTGCGACCATGGTATGTTTTTCATTTCTTAACATCTTCAGGTATTTCTTTTCTTGGAGTTTCATAATTCTTTTTATAGAGATCTTTCATGCCCTTTGTTAGGTAAATTTCTGGATATTTCATCTTCTTTTGCACTACTGAAAAAGGAATAAAGACTTTGGCTTTATTTTCTGATTGATTATTATTGGCATACATAAAAGCTACTGATTTGTAAGTATTGATTTTGTGTCCTGAGACACTGCTGTATTCATTGATTACTTCTGAGAGTTTTGTAGTTAAGTCCCTGGGATTTTTCAGGTAAAGAATCATGTCATCTGCGAAGGGTAAGAGTTTGATCTCTTTAGACACTATTTGGATACACTTGATTGACTTCTCTTGTCTGATTGGGATGGCTAAGACTTCCATTACTATGTCAAATAGTAGTGGAGACACTGGGCATTCTTACCTAGTTCTTATCTGAGTGGAATGTTTTCCATTTTACTCCATTCAATATGATATTGGCTGTGGGTTTGCTGTAGATGGCCTCTATTAGTTTAAGAAACATCCATTTTATTTATTTTTTATTTTTTATTTTTATTAAATCATAGCTGTGTACATTGATATGATCATGGGTCATCATACACTAGCTTCATAGTCCGTTTGACACATTTTCATCACAATGGTTAACATAGCCTTCCTGGCATTTTCTTAGTTATTGTGCCATGACATTTACATTCCACATTTACTAAATTTCACATATACCCTTGTAAGATGCACCGCAGGTGTAATCCCACCAATCCCCCTCCCTCTACCCATCTCCCCCCTCCCTCCCCTCCCTTTCCCCCTTCACAACAAAGATATTTGTACCAGAATGTTTATTGAAGCCCTATTCATAATTGCTAAGTCATAGAAAAAGCCCAAGTGCCCATCCACGAATGGATTAATAAATTGTGGTATATGTACACCTAGGAATATTATGAAGCCTTAAAGAAAGATGGATACTTTATCTCTTACATGTTTACATGGATGGAGCTGGAACATATTCTTCTTAGTAAAGTATCTCAAGAATGGAAGAAAAAGGGAAACATCCCTTTTATGCTGATTTTCTTAAGTGTTCTGGTCATGAAAGGTTCCTGGATATTATCAAAAGCTTTTTCTGCATCAATTGTGAAAATCATGTGGTTTGTTTTTTATTTTATTTTTGAAATGTATTATATATATATAGATTTGTGTATGTTGAACCAACCTTGTAATCCTGGAATAAAACAAATTTGACCATGTTGTATGATTTTTTTTTTTTTTTTGATGTGCTATTAAATTCTGTTTGCTAAGACATTATTGAATATTTTTGCATTGATATTCATTAATGATGTTGGTCTATAATTTTCTCTTTGTGTTGTATCCTTTCCTGGTGGGGGTTCAGGGTGACATTTTCTTCATAGAATATATTGAGAAGTATTCCTTCTATTTTTTGTGCTTTAGAAAGTTTGTATAATATAGATAATAGTTCCTTTTCAAAGGTTTGATAGAATTCAGATGTGAAGCCATCTAGTCCCTGACTTTTCTTTTTTCGGAGATTTCGTATAGTTGATGCTATTTCAGTGCTTAAAATAGGTCTATTCAAAATTTCTAATTTTTTTTTTGGGGGGCAGTTTTTCGCCTGGGCTGGGTTTCAACCCACCACCTTGGACATATGGGGCTTGTGCCCTACTCCTTTGAGCCACAGGTGCTGCCCCAAAATTTCTAATTCTTTTTTTTTTTTTTTTTTTTTGAGTCTAGGAAGGTAGTTTGATTCTAGGTACATTTCCTTTAGAATTTCATATTTCTGAGAATTAAGTTTTTGGTAGCAATCATTGAGGATTCTTTGAATTGCTGAGGTATCTGTTGTTATTTTTTCTCTATTTATTTATTTATTTTTTTTTTGTAGACAATATTAGAGATTTTACTTTTCTGTTTATGGTTAGGTTGGCCAAGGTTTTATCATTTTTATTAATCTTTTTTAAAAAAACAACTTTTTGTTTCATTGATCTTCTGAATGATTCTTTTGTTTTCAATTTCATTTAGTTATGCCCTAATTTGGGTTATTTGTATTCTTCTGCTGGGTTTGTGGTTGGAATGTTCTTCCTTTTCTAGTTGTTTGAGATAACCCATTATGTGGTTAGCTTCTTCTGTTTCTGTTTTCTCGATGAAGGTTTCTAATGCTGTAAATTTCCTTCTTAGTACTGCCTTTGCAGTATCCCATAATATTGATAATTTGTGTCATCATTTTAATTTTGTTCAAAAAATTTAGTGAATTCCTTCTTAATTTCACTTTTGACACAGCTATTGTCCAGCCTAAGATTATTAGTTTCCCTGAATTTGAGTATGAGATTCCTGTTGATGTTGCATTCAACTTTTATTCCTTGTTGGTTGGAGAAGATACAAGGAATAATTTCTATCATTTACATTTGCTGAGGTTAGACTTGTGTCATAAGTTATGAGCAATTTTCCAGGATGATTCATGGGCTAATGAGTAGAATGTATAACCAGTTTCATTAAGATGAAAGAGGTTGATAAAGTCCCTTCATTCTAAAGTCAAGTTTAAGTCTAATCATTCTTTGTTAACTTTCTTCTAGGAAGATCTATCCAAAACTGTGAAATTGGTACTAAAATCTCTAACTGTTATAGTGCAGGAAGATATCAAGTTGTTCATGTTGATTAGGGTTTGCATTATAAATCAAGGAGCATTCTGGTAGGGTGCATAAATGTTAATTATCAAAGTCTCTTCATGTCGGTTGTTTCCACTGACAACTTTGTAATGACCATCCTTATCTTTCTTTATCTTTGTTAGTTTAAAGCCAATTAAAACTTCAAATAAAGTTGCAACCTCTGCTTTTTTTCTTATTTTCATTTGCCTGCATTACAGATGTCCATCCCTTCACCCTGAGTCTATTTTTATCCTTTAAGGTAAGATGGGATTCTTGTATGAAGCAGATATCTGGTCTGATTTTATGTATCCAGTCAGCCAACCTGTGACTCTTCAGAGGACAATTCACACCATTTACATTAATTGATAAACAGTGTAGTGTTTTGGGTGTCATGATTTATGAATGTCCAGTGGATATTTTTAATCCTTCAACCACTATGGAAGTTGGGTTTTGTTCAAAAATTTCTCAGTGAGTTTACTTTGGTGGTAGACCCTTGTGCTTGTCATTATGGAAGATGGGTCTGAGAATATCCTGGAGAGCTGGTTTAGTTACAACAAATTTCTTCAATATATGCGTAATTAAAGTATTTGGAATCTCCATCACAAATGAAACTCAGTTTAGCTGGTTACCCGATCCCAGGCTGAGAGTTGTTTTGTTTTATGAGATTGAAGGTCAATGACCATCCTCTTCTGTCTTGAAAAGTTTTGGCTGAGAGATCTGCAGTCATTCTGATGTTTCTCCTTTGGCAGGTAATGCTTTTCTTACATGTAGCTTCTTCCAGAATTTTCACCTTAATCTTAACTTTGGCAAAGTTAATTATAATGTGTCTAGGAGATATTTTGTTTGGATTAAGTCTTGCTGGGGTTCTGATACTGTCTACTCCCTGAATTTCTGTATCTATTGCAATTCTTGGGAAATTCTCCTCCATAATTTCTTGGAGTAGAGCATCTGTACCTTTAGGACCATCCTCTTGTCCTTCAGGAATTCCTGCAATATGAATGTTTTTATCTTTTGGAGTGGTCCCACAACTCTCCCAGGGAATGATCAGTTTTTGCTCTCCAATTAATTTTCTGCCTCTTTGAGCATTTAGGAATGTTCAAAAGCTTTGCATTCAATTTCAGAGGTGCTTTCTTCTCTCAGGTCAACTCTATTATTGAGGAATTCTACTGTATTTCGGAACAACTCAAATAACTTTTTCATTCCTTGAGCTCTGCTTTCTCTTTTCTCATCATGTCCATATCTTTGGTGACTTCATCTTTGAATTCATTAATTTCATGAGACAACTTTAGAACTACTCTTTGGATTTTGATTTCTAACTTTTCTTCCATTCTACTCATTTTATTTGCCATCCATATTCTGAATTGTATTTCTGAAATTTCAGCCATTTTTCTATGCATGGCATTTTCAGTTATATCTCCTTTGTCATTCCTTAGAGGGTTTGATCTACTCTGGTTATTTATGTTGTCAGAGTTCTTCCATTGGTTCCGCCTCATGTTATCAAAATTTCCACCTTTTTGTTATTAGAACTGGTAGGGTAAGATTGAATTGGGGTTTCCAGTTAGTGAGTTAATCATCCCCTTACCAAAGGGCAAGGCTTTGTAGTTGTGGCTTAGCCCCTAAAACCTCACAAAAGCTCCTTTCTGAGTTTTGGCCAGAGAATCTGGGGACCTACTTGATGACATAGCTCAAGTTGGCTCTGTTTTGAAATCAGCCAACATCTACCCTTTCCTAAGAAGTCATCGTATTGTGTTTGAATCTCAGCTGTGTAGAGATACATACAGCTGAGGCTCCCAGCCCCCACCATTCAGTTCTTTTCTGCTACAGAACTTCAAAGGTCAACCTTAGAGTGTCCCTGGGTGGACAGCCCCAGATGCAAGTTTCAATCATATTTTTTCAGGCATTACAAACCTTGCTCAACAGAGAGGGATCCAGTGGTCTCCAACTGTGGATAGAAATCCTCAGTCAGTTTTGTCCTGCAACCCCAAGGTTATGGCATTTGGTCCCCTCTGGTGAGCTGCCCATTGCCAGTCAAAGTCCCAACTGGATATCAACACTTCTGTCCCCTGGGCACAATCAAAGCCAGGAGTCTGGGACCCTGCTCAAAAGTCTCAGTTCACACCAGGCATCCACGCCTCTGCTTGCCAGGTCAGTTGGATCCAGTGGTCAACACCCCCACCTGCCAGACTCAGCCCACACTGGCATCCACTTCTCTGCTCACTGGCTCAGTTGGAACCAGGGAACCATGCTCCCAATCACTGGCCACAGTCCACACCCAGCAAGCCTTTGCTTGCTGGCTCAGTTGGACCTGCGGACCAGATCCCACCTGCCAGTCTCAGTCCACCCTGAACAAACACTTTCCTGCTTCCAGGCACCATCAGAACGCAGGTTCTGCACCTCCTTCTTCTAGGCACAGCCCGAATGGAGGGTAAACACCTCTGCTGGCCTGGCATAGTCATAACCAGGGGACTTCTTCTCTTATCGAGTGTTCTTTTCTTCCCATGCCCTCTTTCTTCCCCATCAGTCAGATTCCATCCTGATGTTCAGTGGTCCACACTATGCCGAGATTGCTCAGAAAAAGGCCAAACACTCTGGATTCTGAAGGAGGCAGAACTTCAGATGCCATAAGAGGGGGGGAGAGGGTGGACTGGGAGTTCGGAATGGTGGGGGAAAATATATGCTCAATTTTATGCCATGCAGAGTGGTGTCTAGGTTCACATGTGGGACCTCCCTAGAGAAAGAGAACTGGTGTTCAGCGGATCTCTCCAGTGAGGTAAAATGAGAGGTCTTTTGTTCCCTGCTCACTTGCCGAGAGCCAGTGCGGGCCTTCAACTTGGGGGAAGGGTCTCACATCCTCTAGAAGATAGGCTTTGTACCTGTAATTTGTTTTCTTGAATGCTCTTCGTTGGAGTCACAGCTTGCAAAAGTTCTTTCTTGGCTCAGCTCCCCATCTTTCACTTCATACAGTCTGATTCTGTCCCATTTTTCTCCCTCTGCTCAGTAGCCTCTGCAGATGGTTGCTACTAGTCGGCAATCTTCCCAGAATTCACCCCCCGATATATTTGTTTTGCAGTCCTGTTTAGCTCTGGTGTTTCATTATTCTTTTTTTGTTTGTTTGTTTGTTTGTTTGTTTGTTTGTTTTCTTCAATGATTTGTTCAGCTATTTATGTGCAGTGTTGAAGTCCTCAGAAAATATGACTTTACTCTTCATTGCTACATCAAATCCTTAGATGTAGAAGGATTTGCTTTATGAAACTGGGAGCTCCTTTTTTAGATGTGCCAATATTTAGGATTATTATGTCACCTTGTTGAATTGCTCTCTTTACCATTATACAATGATAATCTTTGTCTTTTTTTAACCATTGTTGGCTTAAACTCGATTTTATCTGATATGAGAATTGCTATGCCGACTCAATTTTTGTTTCCATTAGTGTAGGATATATTTTCCATTCCTTAACCTTGAGTCTTTGTCACTCCTTGTGGTTTATATCTGTTTCCTGGAGACAGAAAATACTGGAATTTTTTTTGCTTTTTTCTTACATTCAGGTAGTTTATGTTTTCTATGTGGGGAAATAAGACCATTAATATTGTTAGTATTGATATGTGGGATTCTTCTGTTCATTGTGTTGAATGATACCTTATTGTTTTGTAAGACATGTGAGATTTAGCTTTATCTTTTTAATGTTTTTGCACTGATGGATATTTATTGTGCTGTTGCATGTATAATGCACTTTTGAGTATATTCTGTATGACATGTCTAGTAGTGACAAATTCCAACTGTGTTTGCTTGAATGGAAGTTTATTTCTCTATCATTTATGTTATGTTTTTATGCTGCCAGAGTGTTTTTGCTAGTTTCTTCTAACCTGAAACCTCTTCTCTCAGCTCAGTTCTTATAGGTTTGAAAGACACCTATTCTACTATTTGGGGAACTTTCCTGGTTAATGTGAATAAGGAGAAGCCACTAGATCATGCTTTTGTGTCCTACCTTGAAGGATTGACCTGGGACCGAGTGTGAATGCACTAAGAGGTATTCTTAGTGCATTCAGTGACTCATCTGTTCTGTGTTGTCTTAATTCTTTGTGGTTGTCATACCCGAAGCCAGTATTCATTCAAATTGGTGTATCTGTCCCCAGGATGCTGTTGGAAACTCAGGCCATGGTCTGTGCTAGTGGCTCTTTATGGAGTCAGGTAGCATGACCTTACCTGGCACCAGAACCTGTTATCAGACCTTTTTCAATGTCTGGATGCATCACGGGGTTGCAGTCACTGGCAGGGCAGGTTTTGGGACCTTGGTGAGTGCCCGGGTGTATTGTAGAACCTTGCCGGTACATGGGCAGTTCATGAAATCTGGGAAAGTGCTAGAGAATCTTTATATAGAGTGGTAGGTTGCTTCCTAGGCTGGTGTTGAAGGCTTAGTTAAGGACTTGGGTTAGTCATTCATCAATAAGGGGGGTGGTATATGAGATGTTTCTGTCTGGGTCTCCCCTCCGTGGTGGCAATGGCTAGTTGGTGAGACTATCTAACCCATGGTTGCAAGTGTCAGGGTTGCAGGCATTTGCTTTATCCAGGCCTACCTTTAATGTTGGTATGTGGTGGAGAGTAATTTACAGCTAGCAAGTCTTTGATGGAGTGATAGACCACAGATATGGTATGTTGTCATGAGGGCATGACTAACCAGCTTGTTTGTAGGACCAGATCTAGTTCTTCTGCTCAGTGTTTGGAACAGTGGGGTGTGCCTTGCTAGCTGGCACACAGAACCAAGAGGTGAGCCCCCATGTGGTATTCAGGGCAGTGGCCATGGCCTGTTGGTTGGTACACAGAACTAAAGGTCATAATCTAATTCATTGTGTGGGTCTGCAGAAGCATGGATCCCCTGTAGGCATGTCTGGCTAGAAGGTGTGACCCACTGCATAGAGCTCAGTTTAGTGGATATGTGGACTTCCATGGAGCATAGCCAGCTGATTGGCACACAGGTCTGCAGAAGTATAAACCTCGATTCAGAACCTGTGTCTGTGGAGGCATGAACCTCAGCATAGTGTGGCACAGAGGACTGTGGTGCATGTTACATTGGTCACTGTGTAGGGCCATCAGGTTTGGTATAATCAATGGCTGGACTCTCTCCTCACACAAGTCCTGAGCCTGCTAACATGTTTCTGTTCCAGTTTCCTGGTGTAATGAGGCACCTGGCTTCCAGTCAAGGATTTTCAGGAGAATGTGTTCTTTCTTCTCTCCCCCCTAGTTCAGCAAGAGGTGATTTTGGGTCAGGTATCGTGAAGCCAATCTTTTTGTAGACCAGGAGCACCAGACCTGATAGCTTAGAATGATGTCAGCTATGGCCACTCAGGAACAGAGGCCAGCAGCTTACTGCTGAGTTTATTATCTGATGCAACTTATATAGTCTTCAAGCAGTTATCTGATCAGTATGGAGGACTGTGATGGTGGTGAGAGTCTCTTACAGATTGAGTCTCAGTGTTGGTGTGAGAAGGATTGGGCCTTGGCACTCTCTCTTTTATCACTTCCCCATGTGTAAGGGTCTCCCTCAGATACCTTCTAATCTTGGTGAGCAGTACTCTCCATCTTTGTCTCCTTCACTCTGAGTGTCTGTCGTCAGTTCTCTGATGATTTATAACACTCTTTGAAAAGCTTCCTGCTTAGGTGAGCATCTACTTGCAGTTTTGATCTTCTAGATAGCAGTGTGTACAGGATACTTCCAGTCTACTATCCAATCTTGACTCTTCTTCCAAAGTTTGTTACCTCTTATTTTTTTAAAAATATTAGCCTTCCTAACAGATGTGAGTGGATCTCTCATTGTGATTTTGATCTGTATTTTCCAGATCATATAAGTGTTGGCAACTTGAATTTTTCTTCTTTAGAAAAATTTCTATTCAGGTCCTTTGCGATTTAAATATTTTGTTTTCATTTTTTGCTATTGATTTGTATGAGTTTCTTATGTGTAGTATACTTTGAATATTAACCCCCTTCTCAGATATATGACTTGCAAATATTTCTCCCATTCTTTAAGTTGTCAATTCACTCTTTTGACTATTTTCTATGATGTAAAAAAGTATTTTAGTTAGATATTGTCCTACTTGTTTGCTTTTGATTTTGTTTCCTCTCCTTTGGGGGATCATATTCAAAGTAAACATTGCTAAAGTCAATATCAAGGAGGTTTCCACCTATTTTCCACCTATTGTGTTCCAGAAGTTTTATGATTTGAGGGTCTTAAACTTGAATCTTTAATCCATTCTGATTTCATCTTTTGTGTGTGGTGTTCAAATGAGAGTCCAATTTCATTGTGGATATCCAGTTTCCCTAGCACTATTTCTTTATTTGGAGATGAGGATCACTTTGTTGCTGAGGCCAGACTGCAATGATGCAATCATAGATCAATGTAGCTTCTAACTTCCAGGGCTCAAGCAATCCTGCTGCCTTAGCTCACTGGCTAGTTGGAGCTACAAGCTTGTGCCAGCACAGCTGGCTAATTTTTTCTAAACACATTTTTTGAGGTATAGTCTCACAACATTGCCAAATAAACTGCTGGTCTCAGATGATCCTACTACCTTAACCTTGCTAGTCACTTGGATCATCAGTGTGAGCCTTCACACCTGGCCCTAGCACTATTTGTTAAAGACTATTGTTCAATGTGTATTCTTTATGTTGTGTACTCTTAGTATCATTGTCAAATTTAGTAGTCTGTATAAACACGAGTTTACTTCTGGAACCTCAGTTCTGTTCCATTGGTCTACATGTCTTTTTTTTTTTTTTTAACAAATGAATGTTTTTATTGGAGTGAAATATTTTATTGGAGTAGATTCTGTTATACTATAATATTAAAATAGCAATGAAATTTAAAAGCATGTTTTTGGTGTTTTTTCTTTCTGTTTTTGTCTTTTTTTTTTTTTTTTTTTTTTCTTGAGACAGAATCTTGCTCTATCTCCCAGGCTAGAGTGCAGTGATCATCATAGTTCACTGAAATGTCAAATTCCTGGGTTTAGTTGATCCTTTTTCTCAGCCTCCCAGGTAACTGGGACAATAGGCACACACCACCATGCCTGGCTAATTTTTCTAAAATGGGATCTCACTCTTGCTCAAGCAATCCTCCCACCTTCACCTCCCAAAGTGATAGTATTACAGGCATGAGCTGCCACTCATAGCCAGTGTGCCACTTTTAATTTTCACTATATTAATATATTAGCATATGTAATTTTCTTTTTTTTTTAGTTTGACTTTTTTATTTTGTCAGTATAATACTGTTTTGATTGCTACAGCTCTATAATATAGTTTGATGACAGGAAGTGATACCTCAAGGTTTGTTCTTAATTTTGAACGTTGCTTTGAGATCTTTTATAATTATATGAAAATTTTAGGATTTTTTTTTTTTTATTTCGGTAGGAAATTCCAACAGTTTTTTTTTTTTTTTTTAGAGACAGAGTCTCACTTTGTTGCCCTTGGTAGTGTGCTGTGGCATCACACAGCTCAGAGCAACCTCCAGCTCTTGGGCTTAGGCAATTCTCTTGCCTCACCCTCCTGAGTATGTGGGACTACAGGCATCTGCCACCATGCCTGGCTATTTTTTTTGTTGCAGTTTGGCTGGGGCCAGGTTTGAACCCGCCACCCTTGGTAAATGGGGCTGTTGCCCTACTCACTGAGCCACAGGCACCTCCCATTCCATCAGAATTTTGATAGGATTGTATTGAATATGTACATAACTTGAGGTAGTATGACCATTTTAACAATATTAATTATTCTGATCCATGAACATAGGATATCTTTCCATTTATTTGCATATTCTACAATTTCTTTTATCAATGTCTTATAGTTATCAATGTATAGGTATTTTACCTCCTTGGTTAAATTTAAATTTTCTTGCCTTTGTTGCTGTTGTAAGTGAGAATGTTTTCTTAATTTTTTTTTTTACATAGTTCTTTGTTCATATATAAAAATTCTACTGATTTTTGTAGAGTTGTCCTCATTTATTTATAGTTCCAGTTTCTGTGGCTTTGGTTTGATCTGTAGTCAACAATGACTTAAGAATATTGAGTGAAAATAACTCATATATCTGAAATTGTGCATCATTCTTAGTAGCACAATGAACTCTTGTGCTGTTTCACTCCATTTTACCCAGAATGTGAATCATCTTTTTGTCTGGCATATTCATGTTTTATACACTACCAGATTTTTGGTCATTGACACTTTCTTTTCCTGTTATTCTGCTTCTAACATTTAACCACTAACAGCATCATTGCTCAATGACCCAGTATCATCTGAAGCTGATGGTCCTCTTTCTGACATACTGGCAGAAGGTGATAAGTAGCTTAACACTACATCATCATGTCTATGTCAATTATGTTCCATACATCTACCTCTATTTTTGTGCCAATACCATGCTGTTTTGATCACTATAGATTTATAGTATAGTCTGAAGTCTGGTAGTGTGATTCCACCTGATTTGTTTTAATTTATGAGTAATGTCTTGGCTATTAGAGGTTTTTTATTTTTCCATATAAAATGAAGTACTAGTTTTTACAGATCTTTAGAGTATGACAGAGGTGCTTTAATAGGGATTGCCTTAAATCTGTATATTGATTTGAGTAGTATGGACATTTTTAAAATGTTGATTCTTCCCAGCCATGAGCATGGTATGTTTTCCCATTTGTTAACATCTTTGGCTATTTCTTTTCTCAAAGTTTCATATTTCTCTTTATAGAGATCTTTCATGTCCTTTGTTAGGTACACTCCCAGATATTTCATTTTGTTGGCACTACTGTAAAGGGAATAGAGTCCTTGACTGTTTTTTCAGCTTGACTATTGTTGGTATATATGAATGCTACTGATTTGTGAGTATAGATTTTGTAGCCTGAAATGCTGCTGTATTCCTTGATTACTTCTAAGAGTTTTTTTGTTTAGTGCCTGGGATTTTCCAGGTACATGATCCTATCATCTGTGAAGAGTGAGTTTGATCTCTTCTGACCCTATATGGATACCCTTGATTACATTCTCTTGCCTAATTCCAATAGCTAAGACTTTTATCACAATGTTAAAAAGCAGTGGACATCATGGGCAACCTTGCCTGGTTCCTGATCTGAATGAAAATGTTTTCAATTTTACTCCATTCAGTATAATATTCGCTGTAGGTTTGCTGTAAATGGCATCTATCAGTTTAAGAAATGTCCCTTCTATACCTACTTTCTTAAGTGTTATGATCATAAAAGGATGCTGGATATTATCAGGAGCTTTTTCTGCATCAATTGAGAAAATCATATGGTCTTTGTTTTTTAATTTGTTTATGTAATGTATATATTTATACATTTATGTATATTGAACCAGTCTTGATAGTCTGGGATAAAATCCACTTGGTTGTGGTGTATAATTCCTTTAATGTGTTGCTAGATTCTGTTTGCTAGGATCTTATTAAATATTTTTTGCATCAATATTCATTAGAGATATTGGTCTGTATTTTCTTTTCTTGTTGGGTCTTTTTCTGGTATTAATAAGAAAAAAACAAGTGATCCCATTTAACTATGGGCAAGAGACCTGAACAGAACCTTCTCAGAAGAAGACAGGCACATGGCATACAGATACATGAAAAAAATCCCATTATCTTTAATCATCAGAGAAATTCAAATCAAAACCACTTTGAGATACCACCTAACTCCAGTAAGAGTAGCCCACATACAAAATCCCCAAACCAGAGATGTTGGCATGGATGTGGAGAAAAGGGAACACTTCTCCACTGCTGGTGGGAATGCAAACTAATATTAATACATTTCTTTTGTAAAGAAGTTTGGAGAACACTTAGGGATCTAAAAATTGACCTGCCATTGGATCCTGCAATTCCTCTACTAGGAGTAAATCCCAAAGACCAAAAATCACTTTGCAAAAAAGATATTTGCACCAGATTATTCATTGCATCTCAATTTGTAATAGCCAAGTCATGGAAGAAATCCAGTTGCCCATCGATCCATGAATGGATCAATAAATTGTGGTATATGTATACCATGGAATACTATGCAGCCTTAAAAAAGATGGAGCCTTTA